>JAGSPU010000102.1:0-30108 GCA_019321725.1 Paulownia fortunei | reverse complement strand
TAAACATTCAGAGAGAGACCAAAAATTTTGAACAAAAAGTTACTAATATTATTAAATTAGTATTGTTTTTGGGAATATATAGAATGAGAACTTTGATAACTCACTTAGTTTTTGTCACACAGTTACTTTTGTCGATCAATAATTTTACTTACATGCAAAAAATTCTAATATAATATCATAAAGTTAGAATAATATAAAATACAAAATGCAAATTTGAATTGCACGAATGTTGAAATTTGTAGAATTGTAGACGAGAAGACTTTCAAATCTTGGAAGAAAGTTTCTTGATTTCTTGGAGGAAGAAAACTGTAATTCTTATTGCTAAAAAGTTGAGTATAATCTATATATATTCAGTTTAAATAGAAGCTAAACCGACTTAAAAATTATAACTAATAAACTAACTAATGATTTTAACTAACACTTAACTAACTTTCCATATTTCATAGAACTAACTAACTGATGGTTCTTGACATCCCCCGCAGTGGTGCATGGATATCAATCATGCCCAACTTGAGAATAAAATATTGAAACAAGTGTGGAGGAAAGGTTTAGTGAGAGTGTCTGCTGTCTGATGTATTGAAGAGATATGAATTAGCTTGATGAGTCCTTCTTGTATCTTTTCCCTTACAAAATGACACTCCAATTGGATGTGCTTTGTTATTTCATGATGGCAAGGATTTTGAGCGATGTAATAAGCAGATTTGCTATCTGTATAAACAAGTGTTGGCTAGTTATGTGGGATCTTAAGATCATTTAAGATGTATACGAGCCACTGTATCTCACATGTGATGGATGCAATAGCTCTATATTCTGCCTCAGCTGAACTTCTACTAATTGTAGGTTGTTTCTTGGTTTTCTATGAGACTAAAGAATCTCCTAGGTAGACTACAAAGCCACTTACACTTCTTCTAGTTTCTAAACATCTTGCCCAGTCCGTATCACTGAATCCCTTAAAGTAAGTGAGGAATTTGTTGAGTAGAAGAGTCCTTTGCCTGGATTAGATTTGATGTATCTTAAGACCCTATGAGCTGTAGAAAGGTGAGCTATAGTAGGTTGTCACATATATTGGCTGAGTGTTTGAATGCTGTAGGAAAGGTCTGGCCTTGTGATAGTAAGATAGAGTAATCTGCCAACAAGTCTTCTGTATATAGATGGATCAGACAATGGAGTATTGTCCTTGCTTGTGAAGTCAATCTTAGGATCCATAGGTGTAGAACATGGCTTGCATCCAAGGTAGCCTGCTTCTATTAAAAGGTCCAGTGTATACTTTCTTTGACAAAGAACAAGTCCTTTGGTACTTCTGGCAACTTAAATTCCCAGTATATACTTTAGAGTGCCAAGATTCTTAATGGTGAAAAGTTGCATCTAAATGAGCCTTGATAGCTTCAATCTCTATCATGTTGTTCCTAGCAAGCAGGAGGTGAGCTTATGAAACCATTGCTTGGAGGCTTGTTTTAGTCCATAAAGACTTTTGTTTAACTTGCACACTCTTTTGTCATTTAAATTACAATAACTGGAGGAGGCTCATGTATACTTCTTCATCTAATTCTCCATGCAAGAATGCATTGTTGACATCTAATTGATGAAGAAACTAGTTTTAAGAAACTGCAACAGCTAGAACCAATCTCACAGTGGTTAGCTTTGCCACAAGAGAAAATGTTGTCAAAGTAGTCCAATCCTTCTTGTTGAGTGTATCTTTAGCTACAAGCCTAGCTTTATATCTTTTTAGAGAACCATCTGATTTGTATTTGACTTTGTAAACCCATTTACAACTAATACAATGGTTGTTTGGTGGTAAATCAGTTAAAGTTCAAGTTTGTTTTTTTTTCAAGAGCTTCAAGTTCGGTTTGCATAGCATCTTGCCACTCCTTAGTTTTGCTAGCTTGAGTGTAAGTCTTTGGTTCAATAATTTGACTGATGGGAGCTATAAAATTTTTGTGATGAATAGATAACTGGTTAGTAGATAAAAAAGTTGAAATATCATATTGCTTACCAGTAGCAACTGCTTGAGCTGAATGACTGTTCTGAAGAGAAGGTGGTAAGCCATAATCATAAACTTGAAGATAATGTGGAGTAGTTCTAGATCTAGAAGATCTTCTGAGCGTGTTTGAAGTTGAATCTCCCTGATATTCTGAAGTTCTAAGTATGGGAAGTGATTGTGAATCATTGAATGCAGATTCATGAAGAGACTGAGGATCTGTTTCTGTGATTTGGTTAGAAGATGCAAAGTGTCTAGGATTGGACTAAATAGTGGTATTTTCTGTGCCTGAGTGATCATTATGGGTTCTGTCTAAGGTAGGAGAATGTGATGGTTGAGGTTGCAGGTGCAATGTATCAAGATCCCATAGATTAGTACTATTAAGCAATGGAGTTGGTTCTTGATCTAGTTGTTGCTGTAGTTTGTAAAAGGGAAAAATATGTTCACAAAATTGAACATTTCTTGAAATAAAAACTTTGTTATTATCAATATCATGTAATTATATCCTTTAGAACTAATGGGATAACCAATGAAAACACATTTTATAGCTCTTGGTTCAAATTTTGTTCTTTGTGTAGTTAAGGTAGAAACATAAGATAGAAATCCAAATATTCTAAAATGTGAATAGTATGGTGTTTTGTTAAATAATTTCTCAAAAGGAGTTTTGTTATTTAGAAAAGGAGTTGGGATTCTATTGATGATATGTGCTGCAGTTAGCACACATTCATCCCAAAAGGATAAAGGGACTTTAGACTGAAACATTAATGCTCTTGCTACGTGTAAAAGATTTTGAGGTTTTCTCTCAACAAGATCATTTTGTTGTGGTGTCTCTACAGAACTAGTTTGATGAATGATACTAGTGGATTTGTAAAAATCATGAAGCAAGAATTAGTGCTATTGTCAGACCTAAGGCACTTAATTTTGACATTGAATTGAGTGAGAACCATACTATAGAAGGCTTGTAAATGAGTTTTAGTTTCTGATTTGGTCTTCATCATATAAAGCCAAGTGCATCTAGAGAAGTCATTTACAATAGTTAAAAAATACTTGAAGCCATTATAAGAAACAGTGGAGAAAGGACCCCAAATATCATAGTGGATCAAATCAAAAATTGCATTAGAGGAACTGGTGCTTGTTAAAAAATAAAGTTTTCTTTGCTAGCAAAATGACACACATCACAGGAATCAAACTTCTTACAAGTGGAACTGATATGAGGTAACAAAGTAAGTCTTTTAGCAGATTTATAGCCTAACCCAGAGTGCCATAGGGTACAATCTAAACTAGAGATAGATGCAACAGATGGAAGCCTAAGATGATATAAGCCACCTTTCTCTTCAGCAGAACCAATCATCTTCAAAGTTCTCATGTCCTGTAAAACACAGTGAGATGATAAAAAATGCATAGTACAGTTTGATGTCTTAGTGAGCTTAGATATAGATATTAGATTGAAAGAAAATGAAGGAACGCATAACACTCTATGAAGAGTTAAACTGTCAGTGAGTTTGATATCTCCAATATGTGTGGCAGATGTAATATTTGCATTAGGCAAGTGAATTGGAATGGAAACTTGCATAGGAATGTTTGTAAACACTGATAAATCACAAATCATGTGATCTATGGCACCTGTATCTAGTATCCAATCATGAGACATAGTAGAAACTGCATTACAAGAAGAAATTATACCTGAGATACTGGTTGTTGTAGAGTGATTAACCACTGCAGAGTTAGCAGCATGAGTAGACTGTTGGCTTTTAGCATAAGCCAAGAACTGAGCAACCATTTCATGAGAAAAGATAGGATTATCTTGATTGTTAATCTGCTGTTGAGGAGAGGAGACTGCAACATTAGCAGTAGCAGAATCAGAAGCAGTTCTTGGACCTTTAGGGCCTTTCCAACCAGGAGGATAACATATAATCTGGAAGCATTTATACTATGTGACCACTGAAACCACAATGTGAACATTTAAGCTTCTGCTTGTCCTTTTTGTTATGAAATCTTGAAGGATTAGCTTGTCTAGCCAGCATAGCAATTGAAGAATTCATAGATAGAACATGATTAGAGTTATTTAAGCCTATTTGAGTCTCTTCTTGCAACAGTAAGCAGTAAAATTTTTCAAGTGAAAAAATGGGAGATGACAATAGCAATTGACTTCTAATCTAAGCATATAACTCATAAAGTCCCACAAGAAATTTAATCACAGAATCATTCTGCTGAGTATCAACCATCTGTGTAGAGATATTAAAAGAACAATTGCCACAAGTGCATTTGATAATTGGCCTGTAACTGATGTATTCATCTCATAGCCCTTTGAATTGATTGTAGTATGAAGTGATTGACTGATTACCTTGAGATATTGAACTGAGAGACTTGTCAAGATGAAAGACCCAGGACCATCACTTTTTGCATATCTGGTCCTTAACTCATCCCAAACATCTTTGGCAGTTGTGAAGTAGAGAAGACTTTGCCTTATATTGTTTGAAATGGAATTCAAGATCCAAGATAAAACCAGATTATTAGCCCGTTGCTAACAATTATACAGAACTGGAGATAAGAAGGGGAATCTGCAAAGAGCCATCAATAAAACCACTCTTGTTCTTTACATTAAAAGCCATGGAGACAGCCCTAAATATAATTCTCTCCAGCAAAAGGCTCATAGACAATGACAACCCCTGGATTGTCACTAGGATGAAGAAAGTAGGGAGATGTAAAATCATTGCAGGATTTGCAGATCGAGCAGTGACACCATTGGTGTCAGGCACAGAATCTGAACCCATAGGATTCAGTAGAAAATTTCTTGAAAAAGAAACGAAAACAAGAATCTTAGAATATGGTGATCAAAGATGTATGATCATTGATCTCACAAGCCAAGAAGTAGGCAATAAAATGCAGCGAAAAATGTGAATAAACTCAAACTAATACCATGTTGAAATTTGTAGAATTGTTGATGAGAAGACTTTCAAATCTTGGAAGAAAGTTTCTTGATTTCTTGGAGGAAGAAAACTGCAATTCTTATTGCTAAAAAGTTTAAATAGAAGCTAAACCGACTTAAAAATCATAACTAATAAACTAACTAACTGATTCTAACTAACACTTAACTAACTTTCCATATTTCATAGAACTAACTAACAGATGGTTCTTGACAATGAACAAGATTTACTGTTTAATAGAAAAAGATAACGTCAATTGAATAGGGATATAAGTTAAAGATATGAAATACAAATTTGCACAAAAGAAAAAAGGTAATTATTTACAAAAATATGTTAAAGTGAGAAATTGACAAAGAGTGGTAAATAATAATATTGCGAAAAATAACCAAATTAAAGTTTTTAAAGCAGTTGAGATTGGATGTGCCTAACATAGTTGTATCACAAAAAATAAAATTATTTAGATATCAGGACATGTTTGTTTTTATTAATTCTTATTAAAGAATAATTAAAATTAATCACCTTCAATTAAAAATAATCTGGTCATCGAGTTTAGAATGTTCACTTTGACATACAAACAAACTCTGAAATACAAAAGTTTGCTACATATTTCACTTCTAAATATTTAGTTGAATAATAATTTAGTTTTTCTTTTTCCCACTTGTTAAGACTTTATGTAAATCATATTTTAAATAATTATCTCTTCTTAATAATCTTTTTCCAACTTAACCAAACACCTCATTGGTTTGAAGAAGATATCATATTGATCACTCTTATTAAACTGAAAATGTTATAAATAAAACGAGTTGAAAATATCATATTTCTTTAGCAATTCTTTAGCAAGACTCAAGTTAGAAAATATCATATTTCTTTACCTTACACAACTGCATATGGGATCCCATAAAATGAATTTATGTGACAATGATTACTAAATAAGTCTATTAAGCATGCTTAATCCCATTGGAAGTGTTAAGTCCGTGTGACTTACGTAATTTAATTGACATTATTTGATCAAAATAGAATCAAACTCTCTTACTTACCATATTTGATTGATTTATTAAATACAAGCTTGTAGTATTTATGAAAATAAATCTACAAGATGTCTTCTAATAATTTTATGTTCAATTGGAAAGGAAGTAGAGTTATTATGGACTTACCTTGTGAAGAGGAGACTTGGCAGATTTTCTACCTTCCAAGAAACCGTGTATCATTATTTAGAGAATGAAATTATTGTAATCTTGAACTCCAAGATTTAGATTTACACACGGTAGTTAATGATAGAATTATGAAAGAAAAGTCTTTGTAATAGACTAGGAATCTTTCATTGTATTTGTTTAGGAATCAACTAGAGTGTTTTGTGTATTTAAACACAAACACACATTAGTTTGAGCTGCTGATTTTAAAAGAAGAAATCCAAAGAATATAGGCAGTCGATTCCCCCTCTAGTGCACATAAAAGATTATGATAGAAATTTGAGTTTCAAGCCAGCACTGGAGATTTAAGTCTATTCTAAACTATATCGGACAACACATTGAACATCATTCGGGAGAGGAGGTGAGTTCTCGGAGAGAACGCTTCGCCATTTATTTTGGGAGGTCAACGTTGAAGGGAGTTCAATGAGGCAGATTTAAGTCGAGGAGATCTCACAAACAATCGGTGAAGCAATACAAGAATGATGTCAAAACAAAAAGAGGGAGTATTTAGTTTTGTGTTATAAGTCCTATTATTATATTGTGTTAAACTTTACTGATAGTGGATTGTTTTATTTCTGGGCGTGGCCTCGAGGAGTAGGATATTGAGATCCGAACCTCATTAAAATTGCTGGTGTCAATTTTAAATTCTATTGTGCATGTCATTTTATGTTCTAATCTTTGTTTAAACATTAATTGGAACATTACGAATCTGGTAGACTATTTAATCGAATTAATTGAACATGATAATAAATTCTAACAAGTGGTATCAGAGCAGACACTAGATTTACTTAGTGAGATCTTATACTTAGTGAGATCTTAGATTAATTTGTTGTCAAATCTTTGCAGATATAAATATCCTACAAGAAGGAGGTTCGGTTTCGCGTCCACCATTACTGGAAGGTTCCAACTACTCGTACTGGAAAGCTAGAATGAGAGCCTTCATAAAATTAGTTGATGAGAAGGCATAGAAATCTGTTGTCTCCAATTGACAACATCTAGTTATGGAGAATGAGAAAAGGAAAGTTATTCTCAAGCCCGAAGATTTGTGGACAACATTGGACAATGAACTTGCAAGCTGTAATTCCAAGGCTCTCAATGCTATTTTCAGTGCTATTGACTCAAACCATGAGTATGGTTGGTGACTTAAAATTATTTTCTAAGTTTACAAATCAAGCAACTTGATGATGAGATTTTTATTTCTCAAAGTAAATATGCTCGAAACCTAGTGAAGAAATTTGGACTGGAGAACACCAAACACATTAGAACTCCTATGGGCACCAATGACAGATTGTCCAAAGATGATGTTGGAACATCATTGTACAGAAGCATGATTCGAAGTCTTTTATATCTTACTGCTTCTAGACCCGATATTTGCTTTAGTGTAGATGTTTGTGCCAGGTACCAATCTAATCCCAAGAATCACATCTGAAAGCAGTCAAACGGATCATTAGATATGTGAATGGTATATCTGACTATGACATACGGTATTCCAAGGACACTAATTTAAAATCTTGGAGTCTATTATGATATTGACTGGGCTGGTGACGTGGATGATAGGAAAAACACATCAGGTGGTTATTTCTTTCATGGTAATAATCTAATATCTTGGTTTAGTAAGAAACAAAATTGTGTTTCCTTATCTACTGCTGAATTTGAGTACATTGTATGTGGAAATGGTTGTTCACAATTCTTGTGGATGAAGCAAATGCTTACTGACTATTGAATTGTGCAAACCTCAGTGAATGTGTTTTGTGATAACCTAAGTGCTATAAACATTTCTAAAAATCCAGTTCATCACTCAAGGACAAAACACATCGACATACATCATCACTTTATTAGAGAGTTAGTAGAAAGTGGAATTGTGATAATAGATCATATAACAACTGAAAATCAATTGGCGACATTTTTACCAAAGCTATTGATGCACAGAGATTCACTGCATTAAGAAAGTCCTTAGGTATTTACATTCTGTAATGTCATGTTCAGTCTGTTGTTAGAACACCGTATTGCACATTATCACATGTAGATTGTATTCCAACACTCTATTAGGACATAGCTAGACTTGATTTTTATTTGCTAATTCATGTATCTCATGCTAGGACTTACATTAGGCATACTGCATTGAATGTCTAGTATGATCAGATTTTGATATTTCTAAATTCTGAAATCTCAATTTTGAATGACAACTTTAACTGTTTTGACCTTGAACTTGAGTAAACTTCAGAAAAATTCCATCATTAATTGTGCTAGAATTTACAAAAACTAAGAACTTAGAGGCATTTGACAGAAAAAACTACCTATTCTTAGGAGTGAAAGCCACTCATGAGTAATTCAGGACTAGGTATCACCAATATCTAGATGACGATCTATCATAAGAAAAAGGCTACCCTAAGTTTTAGATTGAAAGTTACTGACTGGCTAAATTCTTATTTTCAGTGCATGTTAGAATAATATGTTGAACATTTAAAAAAGAAAAAGAAAATAATGATGACTCATAAATTCAGTTCTTGATTGATCATTTTCTGTGATTATTAAAAAAAATATGGAATGAAAATTTGAAGGAATTCTGAGTTTATTGTCAAATCAGACCAAAGTTGAATTTCTTAATTGATGTTTTGGAATTATAAGATTTGAAATCTAAATAGTGCTATATTTATCTTTAGCACATTTTGATTTGTGATTTGCATGGGATGAAATGCATAATAAGCACATCTTTTTAGGATTTTATTTAGTTTTTCTCGTGCATCAATAATTGGATAAATATGAAGTTATTTGATTATTAAGTTGGTACAAATCTAATTTATCTATATCCCTATTTCTTAGACTCCCAGTGTAAGTGAAAAACTTATCTTTGGTGGAGAAATATTACTCCAAAAATTGAGGACTGGATTTGAAAGAAATTTTTACACTAAAGGACTCTTTCACTTTGGCGGGAAAATGTTTTATCTTGGGTATAAATAGGGCTTTTAACCCTACTGATTGCTCCATCACTAGAAAACCCTAGGAATTACAGTCGTAAAATTTCCTCAGTCATTTTCACATCTCTATTATGTTTTCTCTCTTGTTCGTGTATCTGTTCTAACATGGCAAGATCTTAAGATGAAATAATAGCCCTATTAAAATAGAAATTACGTATAAAGAAAAAAAAAATAGAGAGGCAAGTCATCTGGAGCTCGAGCTAAAAGAGAAAAATCATTTAGTGCTGCCGCCGACACATCTTTGGCACCAAAAATTCCTATGGAGCTTGAGGTTGATGCCGTACCCTTAGCTATTGAATATCTACCACTTGAAATCACCTCTGCACCTCATAAAGAAGTACCGATTGCTGATGAAGAAGAACAAGTCACTAAACCTGTTCAAGGGAGCTATTCGTTTAATACTCCAAAAACATCTCTTGCCAATACTGCTGAAGTTGTTGAAACATTGAGGGACTTTAACCAAGGGTAAATGACTAATCCTATTAGAGAGGAAGCTCATCCTGTTCCTAACTCTGTTTCTCAACCTACTACCCGTTTATCCACATCTTTTGATTCTGTGGAATTCATATTGCAACAAGGTAGCACTAGTAGTGTTCCTGTTCGAAGTCCTATTCGAACAAGAGGCAGAACAACACAAATTCCAGAAGAATTCAATCCTCAAGGTAACATTCATGTTTCTGTTTCTGATAATTCTTCTGAGGAATCTGCTAAAAGGGATGATATGGATGTTGAAGGTGACAGAATTGATGTAAGTAAAGTTGTGTCCCACAAATTTTATTTTGATTATACAAAGGAAATGTGGGAATGTGTTTCTCAAAGAATACTGTGGTTTGAGAGGTCAATTAGGTTGAGTGATTTAGAGGATCGTAGGTTAGACTCAATTTTGATTGATAGGCAATTAATTGGTTATGTGACAGACATTAAGCCTTATGTTCCTCAGGTTGTTAAGGAATTTTATTGCAATCTGCATTTTGATATTATCAAGGTTGATTCTGGTAAATTTGGTAATGTTTATGTTAGGGGTAAGGTTTACTTTTTCCGGCTCAGATGATAAATGATTATTTAGGTACCCCTCAGGTTGAAGTTACTGAGTTACCAACTGATTTTGATATGATCATTAGAGAGTTGACTAGAGGTAGTTTGAATGCTTGGCCTAGAAATTCTTCTACTTTTCCTGCTGCCAAATTGATTCTTAAATATGCCATTTTTCACAAAGCAGTATTGACTAATTGGACTCCCACAGCCAATCACACAGTGCTTGTTAAGGATCAGGCTATACTACTTTATTGTATTGGGATGAGGCATCTTTATGACCTAGGTAGACACATCATGAGAACTATTGCTAAGCATGTTGAAATGAAGACTATTACTGGTCATTTACCATTCCCTTCCCTGATTTACAATGTGTGGTGGTGTCTCAAGGTTTTAAGAAGCTTAGAAAGGAACAACTGGAATATCCTAGAGTTGATTATTCTGTTTCTACTAGGCTTGGTAAGTTTAAGGACATTTGGATGACTTACCCACTCTTGTTCTATCTTCTGTTGGAATATGGTCTGGAACATCTACTGCTCCATCTTCTTTTGAGGATTTTTTAGGCTATCTGGAGAGAGACAGTTACTTACAACAAGGTAATAAATTAGAGAAGGATAGGCTAAAGAGAAAGAAGTTCTACATCTTATTGCCCAACTCAAAGGTTCTACTTCCCAAGCTACAGCTGCTGCTGCTACTAAACCACTTTCCTTTGATAGTTCTGGCTCTGCTACTCAGGTATTTGGTCATTCTGTATTTTTGGTTAAAAAGGGAGTCAATTGCTATTGTAGGGGCTGCAGAAGTAGGGACTTCTGGTGCAGGGGGAGTTCATGCCGAACCTAGAGTTGCAACTGCTGCAGAGATTGGAGGAGAAGCATTGGAAGTTGATACTCAACAGGTTGGAGAAGGACAAGCTGAAGCTGATAAGGAAGCTTGAATAAAGCTTTGATTTTGATTTTGATTGATGTGATTATGTGATTAAAACTGATTTGTTGTTTTTGATGTTTTGAAGTTTTATGTTTTGTTTGATGGGTTAGGGAAGCATTTTGAACGTAGGTAGACTTTTTGATTGCCCTTGAACATTGATTTATCTGCCTTAGTATGTTATTCACTTTCATGTTCAGTTTCATGTTCGAACACAGGTTTTTGGACTAAATTGCTTATATGATATTCTTGATAGAACATGCATACTTGAACCTATTTTTAGACACTAAGATAAGATTGTTGATTTTGACAAAAAATGCCAAAGGGGGAGATTGTTAAGTTCATGTGACATATGTAATTTAATTTGTATTATTTGATCAAAATGGAATCAAACTCTCTTACTTACCATATTGGATTGATTTATTAAATACAAGCTTGTAGTATTTATGAAAATAAATTTACAAGATGTCTTCTAATAATTCTATCTCCAATTGAAAAGGAATTAAAGTTATTATGGACTTACCTTATGAAGAGGAGACTTGGCAGATTTCCTACCTTCCAAGAAGCTGTGTATCATTATTTAGAGAAGAAAATATTATAATCTGAACTCCAAGTTGAATAATTATGGAAGGAAAGTCTTTGTAATAGACTAGGAATATTTTCTTGTATTTGTTTAAGAATCAACTACAGTGTTTTGTGTATTTAAACATAAACACATATTAGTTTGAGCTGTTGATTTTAAAAAAGAAATCCAAAGAATATAGGCAGCCGATTCCCCCTCCAGTGCACATAAAAGATTGTGATTGAAATTCGAGTTTCAAGCCAACACTGGAGATTTAAGTATGTTCCAAACTATATCGGAACAACACATTGAACATTTTTGGGAGAAAGAGGTGAGTTCTTGGGAGAGTACGCTTTGCCATTTTTACGGGAGGTCAATGTTGAAGGGAGTTCAATGAAGTAGATTCAAGTCGAGGGATCTCGCAAACAAGTCTATCGTGAAGCAATACAAGAACGACGTCAAAACAAAGAAGGAGTCTTTGATTTTGTGTTATAAATCCTATTATTGTATTATGTTAAACTTTACTGATAGTGGATTGTTTATCTCTGGGTGTGACCTTGAGGAGTAAGATATTGAGATCCGGACCTCGTTAAAATTGTTAGTGTCAATTTTAAATTCCATTGTGCATGTCATTTTATGTTCTAATTTTTGTTCAAACATTAATTGGAACATAATGAATCTGGTAGACTGTTTAATCAAATTAATTGTACTCGACAATAAATTCTAATAGGAAGTAACATTATTTCTCAATTGTTCCGTTATTTATAAAATGAGATAATTTAAAATTATCCATACACCAATATACACTTAGCATTTTTTCTATATTTCCTACCATTCTCCCTTCCATTGCAGTTATTTATGAAAACAAAATATAAACTGCTATTAAAAGACTAACATGATGCTTAAGAGTTTTCTACTCACGCCGCCAAGCAAGAAGGTAATTTGTATCCTCTATCTCTTATTTATTAGTTGTTGTGAATTTTATGAACGCAAGTTTGTCGGTTGTCGTAGGCCTACCAAATTTAAACCTTATTCTTTAATAATTTTTAATGAGTATAGTGCAAGTAAGAGTCGATCCCACGAGGATCAACGCTAATTGATTACCATCGACTCAACTAACTAAGAATTTTAACTTCAAAATTACTAACCTAAAACTAAGATTTCAACAAGCAAACTCTAGAAATAAACAACAAACATTTTGGGGGGGGGATTGAGTTGATTAACTAAGTCACAGAAATTAAAACTAATTAAATATAAATCAATCAAAATCAAAACAACAATCAACAATCAATTAAAGTAGGTTGATGTTTCATTCGCTACTACTAGACAATGAGTTCTAATTTCATATCAATAATATGAACAATTTGCAATAAAATTATCAACGTAGGTAATAACAAGCTCCACTACCTCAATCTTTCCTTAGTTTCTCGTTAGATAGAACAAGATCTCTATCTAATTCTCTACCCACCAAACAACCTAGAACAAGCTCTCTGATTTAATCCAATGGATGCATTAAAAAAAAGAAAGATAGATTGATCTAAGTAACAACCATATAAGCTCGGGTCATTTTAACTTAGGTTTACAATTTACTATACATGATTAGAAATTCAAGATAATTACGAATCTAAAATCTCTAATCTAGTTGTAGGGAATTCTCAAACCCGATTTGGTTGCACATCCAAATAAAGTAAAAAATACTCATAAGACATTAAGTATAGAAAAATATAAACAACCTCAATTGGGAAATTGATCAATAATATCAAACATTCAATTACAAAAACTCATGTCTAGGGCTTTGAAATCAACTCAACCAATAAGGAAGTTTAGCCTAACATGATAAGAAATGATAAGAGAATAAAAATTAGCAACATTGGCAATCAAAGAAACTTATTGGTTGAAGAAGATAGTTGAGGTTGATGGTAGATTATGGATTCTCCTCCTTCAAACCTCTTTCACTTTTTCTTCCTTGAAACTCAAAAACCCCAAGAGTGCTTTCAAAATATGAATGAATGTAGAAAGTGAGTGAATCTGAAAATTTATGTTTGTGTTGATATGATAGTACCCTTTTATAAAGTGTGAGATGGTGATGTGATTTGGTGTAATGTGTGTAAGATGTGTTGTGTATTTTGTGTAAAGTGAGGAAGGTGTGTTGTGCATTTGTTAAAGTGTGTAAAGTGTGTTGTGCATTTGGTGTAAAATGTGTAAGGTGTTTGTGCATTTGTGCAAAGTGAGTAATGTGTGTGGTATGATATATGTATTTTAGTTATACATATCACAACACATGTGCCAAAACGTGTAAAAGATTGCCACTTGCCAACATTCCAACCAAAAGCATCAGTTTTGTCACATGGATAGTGTCTAAGCGCTATAATATGACACCTAGGCATCGAAAACAGGGCGCCTAGGCGCTGATGCTACTGTTTTCTTTTCTCCAAAACGGCTATCTGACACTGTATAATCCCTTTCAACTGATTTTTAACCTCTTTTTAGGATGAATTGACGTTTGGTGTCTTCATAACAATTGTAATCCTATATGTTAGATCTCTATATACACTTGAATCAGATCAATATCACATTTTAGAGAGAGTTATGTAAGATATACAAAGACTGCCATATCTGGACTTATCAGTGTATGTTTGACTATTTAACCGAATTTTACTTTTTGAAATAAATTGAATTGGCAAAAGTTGATAACATAAAAGTTGTAGATACATATCTTTTCCTTCCAATAAGATAAAAATCAGGTCAATTGAGCTTTGGATCGGACGTTTATACCCAAAATACAAACACTGCCGCAGTGAAATCGTGTCAATTTGGCCCAATAATGCTTTTTTCAACTTTATTTTGGCTCATTTTTTATCTTTTCATTCTCAAACTCCTATCACACACAAAACATTAATAAAAACCTATTATTAACAAGAACAAAGCAAAGAAGATATAGAAGAATTGATACAAATAAATATAAAAATATGCACTTATCACAAGTACACGTTATTATTAACAAGTAATAAAGTGATGAATAATTATTATTTCCACGAGAACTACTGAATTTATTAAATACTGAAATTATGTTAACTCTAATTTTATTTGAATAAACTCAAGAATGTATTTATGATTACAAACTAAATCTAACTAAATTAAACTAATAATCAAAATTAATTAATGATGAAATTCAATAAAACTTAAAAGCCTAGAGTTATGATTTCACCATAATTAGTTCAAATTAAATAATTTATCTCATCAATCTCAATTTATTTCTTAAGTGATAATCGAGAATCCCTAAATTATCCACCAGCCTCTCCCGAGATCTAACAAAACTATCATCAATTGCTAATCCACTATATTCTTATGTGAATTACAACAATCAACAATTCATTAGGTTTTATGGATTTCAAATAAGACTACATAAATCATGCAAGTATATTCCTATCTCACATGCAATTAATAATTTTCTACACATAGAACTAGATACATATATCACCCCCGGGTCAATATGATTCGCAAATCTTTTAATTAGTGGCCAAGTAATTGAAAGCATTAGGAACCATGTAGAAAACTCAACTTGAAAATAAATCAAAAATTGAATTGATAAAAATATTCAAAACATCTTAATTAGATTACATCACAGCCCTAGAAAAAGAAATTAGTTCATAGTGATGAAAATGAATAATAACTTAATAATATTCATGAACATAATTAAAGAGAGAAAGTGAAAAAATAAAAGTAGAACTTGAAAGATGATGAGTTTTTTCCCTTGTGGATGTCTTATTCAATATTGAAAGAAATCTCTCCTCTTCCTTCTCTTCTTCCTTCTTCTTTCTTGGTTTGTTTTCTCTTCACCTTCCCTCTAAAAACTGATTTGAAGGCTTTTGGGATACTTAAAATTGATTAGAGATGCCCTAAAGAGAGCAAAATCCCACTTTTGCCCTTATTTAACCGCCTGGTAGCACCTAAATGCTGATTAGTAGTGCTTAGGTGCCATTTGCTAAGTTTTTGGCACCTAGGCACCATGCCCTCAGTTTTTTTGGTGCCTAGGCACCCTGTTTTGGTGCTTAGGCGCTGTTGCTGCTGTTTTTCTCATTCATTTCAGTACTTTGACAGTGTTTAGCCCATTTCAACTAGTTTTTGACTTCTTTATAGGATGAATTGACTTTTGGTGTATTCTAATAAATTGTATTTATATGTCTTAGCTTTTCATAAATGCTTGAATCAACTCGATATGAAATCTGTGGAAAGAGTTATGCCTATAATACTAAAATATATCATCCTAGAAAGTTTCAATCAAGTGCAGACTCTTTAACCTAATGTTTCTCATTGAAATCGAAAGAACTGAATTTTTGGGTAAACATAAAAGTTATATATCTATCTTTTGGTCTTTTAATAATTCAAGAATCAAGTCAAAATGATACTAAAGCAAAGAGTTATGATTAAAATACGAACAATGCCCTTAATAGCACCATAAAACATATTTTTCTAAACTTTAACTAAATTTTATGTTTTTTTTTTCTTCTCCTTTTGTCATTATTTATAAAATTTCAAATTGAATGAATAAAAAGTAACATAAATACTTGAAAATAAATCAAATGTTAATAAAAAAACGTACGAATTATTGGTATAAAATCAACTTAACACTAGTCATTATATTCGGACAATTAGGCTTGACAAGTGAATTTACCTATTATACCATCATAAAAATATTATAAACTAACTTAAGCCTTGGTGGCATATGAAGCAGCATCAGCAAAACCAGGATCGACCCTTGAGCTCGCTGAGTATGTGGATTTAATATGTGGTATAATCTACACGAACAAGGACGTGGATAATCTCAAGAAGGCGAAAATCATCGAAGGAGAAATGCGTGATGAAGAAATTGTGGGTATTTTCAATGGGATTAGAAAATCAACAGAAAAAACTGATAAAAAATCAAACATCCATTGACAACATAAACGAGAGTTGCAACAATTTAGGTAGTGTTGGTGCTGCTTAGGCTTAATTACAAAATTGATTATATAATTATAGGGGGTGACGAAATTAGTCCTTTAGAGAGAGAGAGGGTAGCAATTTAAAGACACAAATTTAAATTTTCATACGTTGATGACAAAATTGGTAGAAATTATAATTTTCACAGGAAATTCGAACGGGACCCGCAGTGACCCATCTTACTGGACTGACTCAGATGCTGAGATGGAAAAAAGGTCAGGTCACCATTTTGTATTCAGTTTTTTTCATTTTCCTTTTTTCTTCTTCTTTCTCATTTTATTTATTTTATCTTTGTTTTTCACTTCATGTTCTTCCCCAAACTTCAACCACCACGGGCCACCCCACTGTCCCGCCACCACCTCCACCTCAACCCCCACCCCAAACCCCAACATCCCACTCCACATGAAGTGCTCATTTTTCAACAAAAAAATCCATGGAGAGAGAAAGTAATGCTACCTAAGTAAGAGGGAAGCAAACGCCATTGATTTCAGCTGCTAGAAAACTCCCAGAGATTTTTCAACACCAGGACCTCCTCCTCTTCTACCACCTCATTTTTTCTCCATTTTTCCATTCGTCACTCCCCTCGACCGTTCACATCCGCAAGCCCACTCTCTCTCTCTCTCTCTCTCTCTTCAATGCATCTGGATTCTTGTGGGTTGCAGCTAACACACACATACACACACATCACACCCCAATTAATTTCTGTCTTAACTTAACTTTGGTTAATCTTCTATTGCTTGCTACTCTCTCTATCTCTGCTTTTTATTGTGGTGGTGGTGTGGCGGGACGACGGGTTGTTGGTGGTGACGGAATGGTGGGTTGGTGGTGGTGGTGGCGGGACAGCAGGATGGTGGTGGGGGTGGCGGGACAGCAGGATGGTGGTGGGGGTGGAGAGTTTTTTCAGGAAGATGAAGAAGAAAGAAAAACAAATAAATAAAAGAACAAAAGAAAAAGATGGAATAAAAAAATGATTTTTTTTCATTTTCTTTATCTTATTAATTATATTTTTAAAGTAGTTAATATTAAATTTTTAATTCCTAATTGATATTAATTCATTGATTAATTAAATATTAATTTGTAAATATGATTGTATTAATAAAATTATTGATTAAATATCAAGTGTAAATTAGTTAAGAATTAATTTTCTTATAGGTTTAAGTTATTCATTAAGTGTCAAAAAATTAAATAAATTCATTAAGAATTAAAAAAATATTTTTAATATTTTTAATTTATTTTGTAAAATAATTAATTTTGAACTTTTACTCCTCAATTGATGATTAATTATTTTGTAAAATATTCAATGTTAAATCTTTACTCCTCAATTGATGATTTATTAGATAATTAACTAAAAGATAACATATAATTCAATTAAATTAATTAAATTTATTCATTAAGAGTCAAAATTTAAAAAGTGATTAATTAAGAATAAAAAAAGATATTTTGTTGTATTTTAAATTTATTTTGTAAAATAAAATTATTGTTTTTTTGTAAAATAATTAATTAGTTAATTAATAAAGATATAGTAATTGAATTATATTATTTAAGAATTAAAAAAGTTTATATTATTTTTAGTTTATTTTGAAAAAAAACTAAATACAAAAATGACGTGTGTGCATTTTTCCTCCAATTTTTGGCTACTTGGACAACTTAGGCAAGTCATCATATCCAAGTGGCATTTATTTTTTTCCAACTCAGCACATAACTCAGCTCATCTCATCTCCTCTCTCTCCACGTCTTTCAATTCTTCAAGAAAATTGAGAAATCCCCCAAATTGATGTCACATCCGGGTCACATGCGAATTTCCGACAAAAAATATAATTTTCCGTCAATTTTGTCCCTAATGTGCAAATGTTTTTCAATTTGTGTCGTTAAATTGCTACCCTTTGCTTTTAGAGGATTAATTTTGCCAACTCCTATAATTACGGGATCAATTTTACAATTAAGTCATACCAAATATACCAAGGTGGTCTAGTATAATTGAGAAAAAGGCAAAATTTGTCCTTTAAATTGGTTTAAATAGACGTTTGGTTCTTTAAATTGACACAATTTGATTTGAGTACACAAACTTTTTTAAATAGCACATTTAGTTCGATTTTTGCCAAAAAATTTAATTTTGATCGAAAATTGCTAACTTGGCACAATAAATCACCGAAATATGCTGATATGAACTATAATTTGGGGATTTCTACTATTTGAAGGGAAAATAGATGATGTGGTGCTTATGTGTATTATTTTAGGAAAAAATAAATAAATTTGTGCCACCTAAACTAAAAATGAGAGGAAAAAAATTGAATAATAATTTGTTTTATCTTTATTTTTTTATTTTGTAAAATTGAAAAAACATTAATTTTTTTATCTTTTTCTTCTTCATTTTCTTCCTTACCCACACCCACCACGAGCCACCACCCACCGCTGCCGCCACCCACCAACCTTCTTTTCTCTCCTCTTCCTGCCGTCGCCACCCTCCAACTTTCTTTTCTTTCCTCCTCCTCCTTCTTCTTCTTCTTTACCACACCTACCACCACTCACATGCCACCCACCAACCTTTTTTTCTCTCATACTTCTCCTCCTCCTTCTTCTTATATAAATTATTTTTATTTTTTTATTATTGAAATTCAAATACTTTTGAACTTTTAAATACAAAAAAATACTAACAATTTATTTCTTTATTTTATTTAAATTAAGGAATTATTTAAAAATAATACGTAAACTATTTTGATTTTTTTGAAATTTTATAAATTTATTAGAAGATGGATGGAAAAAAATGAAAAATTATTTTTTTTTTAAATTTTAAAAGTGGAAAAAGAATAAATTATTATTTAATTTATTTAGGTCCACATATTTTGTTTATTTTCATCTATTTGTCTACATAATTGCCACATAATGTAATTTTTCCTCAAAATCCAAAAATCCTCAAATTATAGTCCATGTCAGTAAATTCTGGTAGTCTTTTGTGCCATATCAATGATTTCCAACTAAAATTGAATTTATCGGCAAAAAATGAACTAAATGTGCTAATTTTAAAAAATTAGTGCACTAAAATAAAATCGTACAAACTTAAAATACCAAATATCTATTTATGCCAACTTAAAGGACGAACTTTGTCTTTTTCCCAACATAATCTAAGAAAAAGTACTAACTTTTAATATCTAATTATTAGAATATTAACGAACAATATTTAATGGAACTTAACTTACAAAAGAAAAAAATGTCATGTTACGTTATATTCAATAATATTCGTACTTCTTTAACCGGCTTAGTTATGTACAACATGAAGGCGCATATATTAATTAGCATAATCATAGGAATTTGTGCTACATTCATTCATGCATGGGCATGCACTTTCTCCACGTATCAAAAGCTTTGGTATTTTCATGCATTCACGTGCGGACATGCAAAAATCTTATTTAGGAGCATAAATACTCATAATATCAGTATAACATAATTATATTGCACACCTTAATTTTCTCCTCATTTGAGAGGGAGGATGATGGAGTAAGACAACAAAGAAATTAAATAGATAACAATCTTTGTTTTTGGGATGAAAATAAGTATTCTCTAAATTGAATTTTGCATCACATGTTTTTTTTAATACACTATATTAGAGATTTGTAACCAATAGTACATGTACTACAAAATTGCAATTTCTAATTTTGGTAATTAGTAAGGGTGTTGTTCAAATCACCAATTTCGTAGAATTTTCATGTTGCTCAAATTATTTCACTAGCCTTAAAATCCACCACTTAATTAGAATTTAAAATATAAGTCACAATTTTCTTGTCGAGATGTTGCTACAAAGGGTTGTTGATACCAAATTAACCATGGTGGATTAGCATAGTCTAAGAAAAAGTAATTGTTAATATCTAATTAGAATATTATTGAATAATTAATGAAAATTAACTTACAAAAGACAAAAATATCATATGTACTATATATCCATTTAATATTTGTACTTCACAAGCACCCGTTATTTACGGATATGAAAACACATATATTAATTAGTATAATCGTGCGATTTATTACAACTTTCATTCACGCATGGACATGCACTTTCTTCAAATACGGGAAGCTTTAGTATTTTCATACATTCACATATGAACATGCAAAAATCTATCACGTAGATATACTCATAATATCAATATAGCATAATTACATTACACGTCTTATCAATATAGCATAATTACATAATCTTGTCTAAATTGAAAATTGCATTCACATATTCCTTTTTATTACATCATATTAGAGATTTGTACACAATAATATATGTACTACAAACATGAAATTTCTAATTTTGATTAATAAGGTTGTTAAAATCACCAATTTGTTGGAAATTTCACATTGCTCAAATTCTTTCACTAGCCTTAAGATCTGCTACTTAATCAAAATCAATTTAACATATAAGTCATAATTTAATTTCTGATCTTGTCGCGACAATAGTCAAAGAAAAAGTACTAATTTTTAATGTGTAATTAGTATAAATGAATAATTAATGAAAACTCAACTTGCCAAAGGCAAAAATATCATTTGTTACCGTATATCCATTTAATATCCATGCATCTTCACACAAACAACCATTGTTTAGTTATGTACGTCACATAAATTACTTGTTGTAATTGGGTGAATTATTACATCTTTCATTCACGCATGGACACGCTCTTTCTTCACGTATGGACAACTTTAGTATTTTCATGCATTCACGTATTAGAAATGCAATAATGTTATTAACGTGTCACAGTAATAGCATAACATAATTACATTATACATCTTATTTTTCTTCTCATATGGGAGGGGGTAATCGTCATAACCTCCCAAAAAATATGTCTACATATATATATATATATATAAACAACATGTGCAACATAATTGGTGCATGTATGTGTGTGTATAACTTTTTTCTTTTTTCTAGTTAGTTAGTTTGACATAACACAGATAAAGTAAAGTGCTTTAACATCTTGTAACACTGTATATAAATAGATAGTTATTTGAACGATAAAAAGGTCTATCAAAATCATCACAAAACTCAAACTCATTTACAATGGAGTTTTGAAAGTGATATACACGATAAGGACACTAATATAATACAATAGACTGTAAAATCAAAAGTACAACCTACAAAATAGCCCCAGCAGGTCGTCATCCATATACAATGATGTCCACAACCAGCCCAGTAAATTAGAGGTCTCAAGTCTCACCATGCTTACCTATAATGCATGAACTACATGAGTTAATGCTCAATAAGTGAAAATCATGCATGCTGAAATGATAATCTAACATATATGCGATGTATCTCTATAATATCACGCCAGGAATACAAGCTCCTGAACCAAAATAGTTCATTCAAAATCATTTTCCATCACTGGGCCCTTGGCCTACCTACTATGCACCGAATAGAGCTCTAAATAATATCAATAATCACATGGCCATAAATAAATTGACTCAGTCCAGGGGCCATCACCAGAGGTCCACCCCCTGTCTTCCTCTGTGATCCTCTAGAAGTCTTCCTACCAGCGGAGTCAACAAGGGCACAGTCAAGTGATCCACCCTCTCGTGACCACCAGAGACATACCCCCTTTCAACCCCTATGATCATCCGAGAAGTAACACTCGTGACACCCCAAAATATCACATAAGCACACCTCGCATGCCTCGGTGCACTAGTAGTAGCCAACCAAAATATTTTCTTTCTGAAAATAATGTCATGCATGCAAAACCTCAACTATGAGCACGTGTTACGCATGCACATGTAAATGCTGATGAATGGCATGTTCAATGACACAGCGGATCCCATGTCCCATCATCCAAGCAACGTATGCACTATAAGATATTTATAATACTCATAATATACTCATCAAGATACAAGGATCACATTTAATATAGATAAGGCAAGAAATACTATGTCTATGTATTGTAGTTGCAAATGAATTTTGACTTACCTTTAATCGATCGTATCTTACTTCTTAGTTTCTTAGGTATTACTCCCCAACCTTAGGTGTGAATAATCTATAAAAATATAAGATATCAATCACTATCCTCAATCAAAAAGTTCATTATGCTTAATCTTATACAAAGACCCTGAATTTCAATTTAATTATGTAACAATCAAACTTTACTACTTTGGGACTAAAACCTAATAAATCTCTTAAGTACCTTGATTTCTCATCTTAAATGTATGATAAAATCACCTAATTGATGTGTTATAACTCTTATAACAGTTTTCTAAATGCTAAATATCAATTTTACCATAGATATGTTGAAACATGCCAAGAAGTAAAATGGAACAGATTTCCATCTTCTATTTTCCTTGTTATCACATTAAGTTTCATAGCAATTTTAGCATCCTTAGGCGTATTTATTCACTCTAAACTTTTTACCACACTTATCTAACATATAAAAACATATAGCCATGCATATAATTGCCAAAAATCATGGATTTAGCTCTCCTAATTCAGTCACCTTCATAGTACACCAAAACAGATTTTGCTACTTTGGCAGTTTAAGTGTTTCTCCAATATCATGCTCTATTTTAATTTATAATAGATCAAAATTCATTCCAATACTCTTAGCTCACATATGAACATGTAAATGGTAATAATTATAGGTTTTATTCAACATACCACATACTTTGGAAGCCTAAAATACAAGAAAATAGTAAGGTGACAGATTCTGCCACAAGTATTTTCCATTAAGTGTTTGTCATGAAAAACCTTTTCTTTGTGCACCAAAGTCTAACTAAAAACTTCCTAACACTTTTATAAGAGATATTAAAAGCTTAATAAATAATAAACCCATTCAAAATAATCTAAAAACCAAAGGCAAAACCTTATATAAGTGTTACCTATGCAGATTTTGAGGTTAAACTTGATGGTAATCACTTTTCCTTTGCTTTTCTTGCTTTTATTTCAACTTGGAATCAATTTGGGGCACTTGAAGACCTTAAGGTGTGTATTTGAAATCTGAAAATAGTTGAAATGAGAGTCTGGTCGTGGCTTAAGGGTGAAGGGTTTGAGGTGTTAGCTTAAGCTTATTAAGAAAGCATGAGGTGGCAAAACTTGAGGTGTCAAATGGTGGTTTAAATCTGATATTATACATGACTTATACAGCTCTAATTTGGTATTTCTCAGTATTTATTTCTTTATTTACAATTTATTTTAATTTTTGTACGATCAGATAATAAATTCTATCCAAATTTATTAACCGTTCATTCGATTTTTAAATCGATTAACATCCGATTCTTAAATAGATTGTCTAGTTTTCATTTCTAAAATCATATACAAATATGGACTTTGAAATATGACACTTGAATCAAATTATATCATGTTTAATATCTCAAGTATTATTAATTGATGGATGTATACCTTTAAAACACCTTGATCTAGTTAAATCAAAACATATTAACTTACAAGTGATACCTTTAATTACTTCTAAAATTATAGCATATAACCGATGAATATCTAATAGATTAACCAATCTATTCTTTCTCTTATCTAAATATTGAATTTCTTAATTAGGTTATAAGATCTCAACTATTAATATCATGTGATAGCATTAGAGGTCTAACGATTAAGAATGCTATATAAGATGTCATGTAAATATTAATGCAAATTAGCGTATAAGTAACATGTAATGCATGAATCACATTGGCCAAGTGAGTTGTGTGAGAATTGTGTATTACATCCTCCCATCCTTATTAAAATTTCGTCCCCGAAGTTTTACATACCAAAAAAACTCTAGATATTTAAATATCATTTTATGCTTACTTTCCCAAATAACTTCTTCTGTTGATTGAGTTCTACTCAGTACTTTAACTAATGAGATATTCTCATTTTGAATTTGCTTTACATTCCTTACTAAAATCTCTATAGGTCTTTCTTCATATCTCCAACTTCAATTTAGTTCTATTGGTTCCATTTTCAATAGATGTGATAGATTCAGGATATAATTCCTTAAAATGAACATATGAAACATTGTGAACTCGAGACATTGATATAAAGAGGTCGAGTTTACATGCAATATCCTTAATTCTCTCAATAATACAAAATAAACTAATGTACCTAGGATTAATTTTGTATGTAACATCCCCAAAAAAATTATTTTTGCCTAAGCCGCATAATCCCTTTCATTCGAGACACCTTCAAAAAATTTGATCCCCTATCATAAATTGCAACGATATCCTTTTTAACCTGCATAACTCTATGGTCACCTCTAACTAGTTTTTACACATTAGCAATTTATTCTACCACTTCTATCATTTCCTAAACCATATTTAGCCTAAAAGAACACCAAATTCATTTCAACAAAATGACGACCTATATTTTCTATCATATAATGCCTCATTGAAAACTATCCCAAGTAGCCTTATCACTATTGTTTTAAGAAATTCTACCTAAGAAATTTTTTTCTCAATTGACATCAACAATCTAATGAACAAGCTCTAAGCATATCTTGCAAAGTCTAATTTGTTTGGTCTAATTGCTCATTGATGCATGAATGATCACAATACTAAAATATAATTTTGTTCCCAATACCTAATGTAAGATCTTTTAGGAAGTGAAAAAATACCTTAAATCTACATCAGAACTAATATACACTAATAAACCATAAAGTCTAACCACTTCTTATACAATTATCTTTCGATATATTTCCATGGAATACTTAGGGTAAATTGAGAAAAAAATGAGCATATTCAGTGAATTTATGAATAATAACCCAATTCCATTATCATATACAAAATTCATGAATGCTTTCCTATTTCCACCTGAAAATAAAAGTAGAACTAAATCATTCCTACATATGCACTTTTACATATATCCATTTTTTTAAGTGGCAAACCAAATATTAACAATATATTCCATAATAGCTCGTCCAATATCTTATATTTGTACATTTTCTTGAGATCACAAACATCATTCATACCACTAAATAAAACAAATAAAAAGGTACATGATCATCACCTAAAACTTAGTCTTGCAATTTCTTATCCCTCATTTTCACATCTCTCTCTTATTAAGAGATTATTATCACTTATCACAAAAATCTATTTAAGTGCCTTTTATGCCTTTCATCTTGGTCTTAACCTTTCAATCAACCTTATTTTGAGCATTTGAAATTGGATCAATCAAAATTAGTCTTACCAAAATATTAATAAACAGATAATTCACCATTTACTCTAATTCATCCTCTATACAACCCTCAATTCCCATAATAGTTTATGATGTAAAATTTGTCTGAATATTAGTCTATTCAGATATTTCATTCCAATGACATTTATAGTTATATGAATTATAAAATATATTCACTTACTAATAATATCCATCTTTTCTTCAAGTTCAACTACTTTTGAGTATATAGACATTTCAAGTACTTCAATTTTGTAATGTCACATGTAGTATTACCAAAATAATCTAATTAACTCGAAGAGTGTAGAGTAACTTTTCTACATTGCATCAAACATATACCAAAACACAATGAGATAACACCACTATACACAATACATAACTTATATTTAAAGTTGGAGTTACTACCGAAGCTCAAATCCATTCTCTTTAAGTAATTAGAGATTTCTTCCCACTTAGCGAATCATTCAAATTTCCTATACCTGCATCTATGATGAAATAAAGTGGTAACAATTAAGAAGAAATTTTGGCTGAATACCCAAATAATATCACTAACCTAGAAATTTTTTCTTATTTCTATCACATTTATTGATTTTCCCTATTTTAGTAAAACCTTGATATTTTGAATAGTTACAAGGACACCTTCTTAAAAAAATTACTAGTCCCAAAAATAAATATTGTATTACATAACCAAAAGGTCGCATTTACTAAATTGAACAAATAATTTTCTACTTTTTTAGAGTTTCCAATATCATATTGAAAGGTCAATCATATTTCTCCTCATTGTACACTAAGATATTATCGATGAATATCACCCCAAACATACCCATATAGAATCATCAAACACATTATTCATCATGTATATCATAATAATTAGGGCAGGGCATTAGTCAACCTAATGGTACAACAAGAAATTCATAATTAACTCAAACTTAAAATCAATCATCAAGATTGTAGTAGCTCCTCTTAATTTACCAAATAAACCTTAGTATGAAAAATTTATACTTATTACAAATTATTACTCAATTCATTTGTAATAAATAATACATAACCTCAAGATTCATCTTTCTTCTAGGTGAATATGAAGTGGAGCTTGTTTAGGAGAAGCGCTAGACCTTGATGCCTTGCTCAACATTATAATAATATCACTCAAGGTTCATCAAATTCCCAATAGGTGTATATGATAACCTAAAAGAGAGATTAGATTTGTTCTTACAACTATATCAGGATAAAATCAATTTGATAGTCAATAGCATGCCTGAAAACTTCTTTTCAATATGTATCAAGAGATCTAAGATCACACAAATGGATTTTTAGTAAACTTAGTCATTTCAAAAAAATTCTAACATAACCTAAAGATCGATAATAACTCTTTCTTACTACTCTCTTTCATGGTAACTGTAGAAAATTATAGTTTGACAATCTTCTTTATTTTATGCAAATAGTAAATATTTTCTTGCTATGGCCTCCATAAAATTTCTAAATTTTCATCACCTAGAATTTTAAAGTCTTAATAATCCTGAAATAATTCATAATGCATAATTCTCAATAAATCAATCAACACAAAAAGTTATATCATAATCCTAGCCATTATAACAAACTTAACCTATAACTCTTAAAATCTAATTAGTTGATCTTGAACCTCCAGAAGAAATTAAAACATTGAAACTGACCTCATATATATATCAAGTACCCTATCCAGTCTTATTACATACTTAGTAGATAATAGAGAATATGTAGCTCTAAAGATAGAATATCAAACATAAATTTTATAGATGTTATTACTGATGAGTCTGCCTCAACATTACTTTATACAAAATTTTAAAACTCATGGCCAATATTATTTATGAAATACAAAATGAATTATATAACAAATAAAACTTATTGGCATGGTTGTGCTCCACCAGTTTCAAAGATAATGTACATGGACAGTCAACAGAACTATAAACCGGGCTCTGATACCATCTATCACAACCTCCCAAAAATATATATACATATATATAAACAACTTGTACAACATAATTGGTGTATGTATGTGTGTGTATAACTTCTTTCTTTTTCTTAGTTAGTTTGACATAACACTGGTAAAGTAAAGTGCTTTATCATCCTATAACACTGTATATAAACAGATAGTTATTTGAACGATAAAAAGGTCTGTCAAAATTATCACAAAACTCAAACTCATTTACAATGGAGTTTTGAAAGTGATATACAGGATAATATCACTAATATAATACAATAGACCATAAAATCAAAAGCACAACCTACAAATTAGGCCCAACAGGTCGTATCCATGTACATTGATCTTTGAAAGCCTATAAGAGCTCCACAGCCAGCCCAGTAAACTAGAGGTCTCAAGTCCCATCATCCATGCAACGTATACACTATAAGATATTTATAATACTCATAATACACTCATCAAAACACAAGGATCACATTTAATACAGATAAGGCAAGAAATATTA
Source organism: Paulownia fortunei (assembly GCA_019321725.1). Taxonomy (NCBI): domain Eukaryota; kingdom Viridiplantae; phylum Streptophyta; class Magnoliopsida; order Lamiales; family Paulowniaceae; genus Paulownia; species Paulownia fortunei. The sequence continues at coordinate 1,963 of JAGSPU010000102.1, read as the reverse complement.
TGTCTATGTATTGTAGTTGCAAATGAATTTTCACTTACCTTTAATCAATCATATCTTACTTAGTTTCTTAGGCGTGAATAATCTGTAAAAATATAAGATATCAATCACTATCCTCAATCAAAAAGTTCATTATACTTAATTCTATACAAGGACCCTAAATTTCAATTTAACTATGTAACAATCAAACTTTACTACTTTGGGACTAAAACCTAATACAATCTCCTAAGTACCTTGATTTCTCATCTTAAATGTATGATAAAATCACGTAATTGATGTGTTATAACTTTTATAACAATTCTCTAAATGCTAAATATCAATTTTACCATAGGTATGTTGAAACATGCCAGGAAGTAAAATGGAACAGATTTCCATATTCTATTTTTCTTGCTGTCACATTAAGTTTCATAGCAAGTTTAGCATTCTTAGGTGTATTTATTCACTCTAAACTTTTTACCACACTTAGATAACATATAAAAACATATAACCATGTCATATAATTGCCAAAACACATGGATTTAGCTCTCCTAATTAGTCACCTTCATAGCACACCAAAATAGATTTTGCTACTTTGGCAGTTTAAGTGTTTCTCTAATATCATGCTCTATTTTAATTTCTAACTGATCAAAATTCATTCAAATACTCTTAAATCATATATGAACATGCAAATGGTAATAATTATAGGTTTTATTCAACATACCACATATTTTGGAAGCCTAAAACACAAGAAAATAGTAAGGTGACAATTTCTGCTATATGTATTTCCTATTAAGTGTTTGTCATAAAAAACCCTTTCTTTGTGCACCAAAGTCTAACTAAAAAATTTCTAAAACTTTTATAAGAGATATTGAAAGCTTAATAAACAATAAACCCATTCAAAATAATCTGAAAATCAAAGGCAAAACCATAGATAAGTGTTACCTATGCAGATTTTGAGGTTAAACTTGATGGTAATCACTTCTTCTTTGTTTTTCTTGCTTTTTTTTTTCAACTTGGAATCAATTTGGAGCATTTGAAGACCTTAAGGTGTGTGTTTGAAAGCTAAAAATGATTGAAATGAGGGTCTGATCATGGCTTAAGGGTGAAGGGTTTGAGGTATTAGCTTGAGATGTTAGCTTAAACTTAATAAGAAAGCATGAGGTGACAAAGTTTGAGGTGTCAAATGGTGGTTTAAATCTAATATTATACACAACTTATACAACTCTAATCTGGTATTTTTCAGTTATTTACAACTAATTTTAATTTTTGTACGATCGGATAATAAATTCTACTCAAATTTCTTAACCGTTCATTCGATTTTTAAATAGATTGACATCCGATTCTTAAATAGATTGTCTAGTTTTCATTTCTAAAATTATATGCACGTATGGACTTTGAAATATGACACTTAAATCAAATTATATCATGTTTAATATCGTAAGTATTATTAATTTATGGATGTATATCTTTAACCACATTGAACTAGTTGAATTGAAACATATTAGCTTACAAGTGATACCTTTAATTACTTCTAAAATTATAACATATAACCTATGAATATCCGATAGATTAACCAATCTATTATTTCTCTTATCTAAATTTTGAATTTCTTAATTAGGTTATAAGATTTCAATTACTAATATCATGTGATAGCATTAGAGATCTAATGATTAATAATGCTATATAAGATGCCATGCAAATGTTAATGCAAATTAGCATATAAGAAGTAGCATATAATGCGTGAATCACATTGTCCAAGTGAGTAGTGTGAGGATTGGGTATTACAGTAATGGAGCAAGATTACAGAGAAATTAAATAGATGACAATCTTTATATCTAGGATATAAATGAGTCTTTCCTAAATTGAATTTTGCATTGGCATATTCTTTTTTGATACATCATATAGAGATTCATGCACAATAATATATGTACTACAAACTTTAGATTTCTAATTTTGGTTAGTAATAAGGATGCTGTTATAATCGACT
>JAGSPU010000138.1:0-30607 GCA_019321725.1 Paulownia fortunei | reverse complement strand
CAATTAAACCTCAACTACAACCTTAATTTGGAAGGTTGTTCCGCGACTCCAAATATGGGGTGTCGCAGCGGCAGGGCTTGCTGCAAACCAGTGGATGAAAATTCACGTATCTTCAATTGAATTGTTTCTAGCCTTCATAAGTTATCCTACAAGAAAGAAAAATAAATAAAAACTAACAACAAAATGCTAGTAAAATAGGGTATAATGCAACCAAAGCATCTAATCTTAAGACTAAAATGTACAATTGAATTGAAATTTCAAAAATCAAATATCAAAGCACATCAAATGGCTTAGGTTGCCTCCCAAAAAGTACTAAGTTTATAGTCTTCAACTAGACTTCAACCGAATGCATTAATTAGCTTCTCCAAGAGGAATGTCGATGACCTTCCTTGTGTTATTGCCAAAATAATTTTTTAACCACTGACCGATGACATAAAATAAAAAACCATCTATGTTTTCAACTCAATGACACCAAACGAAAGCACCATTTCAAACAAAAACAAACCCAACCATCTTGACTTCAATTTACCCAAAAAAAGCTCGTGAGTTGAACAATAGCACTTGTTGTCCAGGTTGGAATTCACGCCTCAAAATCATTTTGTCATGCCACTTCTTCGTATTTTCCTCATAAATCTTGGCATTCTTATAAGCAATATTGTGGAGTTCCTCTAATTCATCTAATTCAAGAGTCGTTTATCACCTGCTACCCTTATATCAATATTCAGCTATCTCACAGACTAATAAGACCGATGCTCCAACTCAACTGGGAGATGACATGCCTTGCCAAACACTAATCAGTATGCCAACATACAATTAGGTGTCTCTAGACTGTATGATAAGCCCATAGTGCATCATCAAGCATGTGCGCCCAATCCTTATAGTTTGTGTTGACCGTCTTTTCAAGTATCTGCTTGACCTCACAGTTGGATATTTCTGCTTGTCCATTAGACAGATGGTGGTATCCCAATGCTACTCTATGCTTTACACCATACTTAGCAAGAAGGTTATTAAATAATTTATTGGAAAAGTACGTATCTTCATCACTAATAATTGCTCTAGGAGTGCCAAAACATGTGAATATATGTTTGTGTTGGATTTTCAATACTACCTTAGCATCATTGGTTTGTATGCTTGTGTAAAAATTTCAACACTACCTTAGCATTGTTGGTTGGTGTGGCAATGGCTTCCACCCATTTTGAAATATAATCGACAATAAGAAGAATGTAACGGTGTCTAAAAGATGGAGGTAAGGGTCCCATAAAGTCAATCCCCCTAACATCAAATAGCTCAACCTCCATCATATTTGTTAATGGAAGCTCATGACATCGTGTAATGGTCCTGACCCATTGACATCGACTGCAAGTCTACATAAAAGCATAACAATAGATGGAGGGAAAGGTCCCATAAAGTCTATCCTCCAATTGTCAAAGAGCTCAACCTCCATCACATTTGTCAATAGAAGCTCATGATGTCATGTAATGGTCCTGACTCGTTGACATTAATCGCAAGTCTGCACAAAAGCATAACAATCTTTAAATAAAAAAAGCCAATAAAATCCAGATTTTAATACCTTTATAGCTATTCAAGTAGGCCCGAAATGACCACCACATAGAGATGAATGACAATGTTGAAAAATCTTCTCAGTCTCCTCCATAGGCATACACCGCCTAATCACAAAATTATTGCACCTCTTGAAAAGCAAAGAGTAATCCCACAAGTAGAACTTGACATCATGCAAAAAAATCTTCTTTTAATAGAATGACAGATCCATAAGCAGGACCCCACCAACAAGATAATTGACAAAATCAGCATACCGTGGAAGCCTCGTCTTAACTAATAAAATGAGTTCACCTAGAAATGACTCCTATATTAGTGCTCATACAATATCATTCTCTTGCTCCGAAAGAGGTAGATAGCCTGCTACCACATTCTCACTACCCTACTTGTCACAAATCTTGAGATCAAACTCTTGGAGCAATAAAATCCAACGAATCAACCGTGACTTAGCATCCTTCTTGGCAAATAGGTAGTTAATCATTGTATGATCAGTGAAAATAATGACCTTAGTACCCACAAGATAAACACGAAATTTATCAAAAGCAAATACTACAACTAACATCTCCTTCTTGGTTGTTGTGTAATTTTATTGTGCATTATCCAAGGTTCGACTTACATAATAGATAGCCCCAAAGATCATTTTCTACCTTTGGCCAAACTCCACCTCTATTGCATGGTCACTGACATCGCACATAAGCTCAAATGGTTGAGTCCAATTGATTACCATCATGATAAGGGTTGATATGAGTACCTTCTTTATCTGCTCAAAAGTCTATAAACAAGAACCATCAAAATAATAAGGCACATCTTTTTACAAGAGATTACATAAAGGTTTAAAAAAATTTAAATTTTTTTAATAAATCTCCTATAGAACCCAGCATGCTCAAGAAAGCTTAGAATCACTTTCACATTGATTGGTGGTAGTAGTCTTTCAATGGCCACTATTTTGGCATGATCTACTTCCAACCCTGCAGACGATACTCGGTGGCCCAAAAATATACCCTTTGTTACTATGAAATGGCATTTATCCTAATTGAGGACTAAGTTAGTCTTCTCGTATCTTTGCAAAACAAGAACAAGATTATGAGACAATGATCAAAGAAAGAACCAAAAACATAAAAATCATCCTTGAAAACCTCTATGTTTTCTTCCATCATGTCGTGGAAGATGGCCATCATACATCTCTAAAATGTGGCATAAGCATTACACAACCCAAAGGGCATCTTGCGAAAAGCAAAGATACTATAAGGACATGTAAACGCTATTTTCTCTTGGCCATCGAGGGCAATGGTAGTTTGATTATATCCCGAATACTCATCAAGAAAATAGTAGTATTGATACCCCGCTAGATAATTTAACATTTGATCAATAAAATGGAAGGAAAGTGATCCTTGAGAGTAGCTTTATTCAGTTTTCTATAATCAATACACACGCACCACCCAGTTATAGTCCTAGTAGAAATAAGCTCACTATTCTCATTTCTCACTATAATATACCCCCATTTTCGAAACAACTTGGACTAGACTAACCTAAGAACTATCTGAAATAGCACAAATAATCCCTGTCTTAAGCCATTTTAGAATTTCAACTTGTACAACTTCATTCGCAGTAGGATTTAGACATTTTTTATGTTTAATTAAATATTTGTACGAGTCTTCCATTAAAATCTTATGCATGACTGTGGAGGGACTACTGTTTTTTAAATTTGAACTAAACCATCCTAAAGCAGATTTATTTTTCTCAAGATTGGCAGCAATTTATCCAATTTTGAAGGAGATAAACAAGTAGAAACTATTACTAGATATGTATCATTCTCGCCCAAAAATTCATACCGGAGGTATTCGGGAAGCTCTCTTCTATTCCGATGATGATTTTATCATCTCCTTAGTGGCTGCATTTTCCAACCTCTCTAAAGAACATTCGTTCTTACATTACATCAAGAGAAATCACATAATATGTCAAATCCTCATCATCAACCAAATAATCATTACCTTATGTCATGCAGTGAGTAGGGCATCTTTCCAAGAGGTCTTTAGGTGTGTGTTTGATGAGGTGGGTATGCATGCACTGCTCCATAATGTCTATTCTTTTGCAAGTGTTGGGCTCTTCTTGAAATCGCATAGCCTGGTAGATGTTGAACAACACTTGATCTTCATTGACTCTTAAAGTCAACTCCCCATGCTGCACATCTATCAATGTTGTATTAATAGCAAGGAATGGTCGTCAAAAAATTAGAGGAATCTCATGGCCTTCTTCCATTTCTAGCACCACAAAATCTGCTGGAAATATGAACTTGTCTACCTTCACCAAGACATCTTCAATCACTCCTCTTGGATAGGTAAGTGACCTATCTATTAGTTGCAAGGTGATGGTGGATGGTTTCACTTCCCCTAGATCTAACTTCCTGAAAATAGACAGTGGTATCAAATTAATATTTGCTCTAAGATCACAAAGTGTTTTATCAAAGAAAAAAACTCCTATTGTGCAAGGAATAGTAAAACTCCCTAGATATTTTAACTTCTTAGGTAGCTTTTTCTGAATAATAGCACTGCACTCTTATATAAGTTTGACTGTTTCAAAGTCCACCAATTTTTTCTTTCTTAACATCACATCCTTCATGAATTTTACATAATTCAGCATTTGCTCCAATGAATCTGCAAAAGAGATAGTAATTTGAATTTTCTTAAAGATTTCCAAAAATTTAGCAAATTAAGCGTTTTAACTTTTTCTTTTGGAATCTTTAAGGGAATGGGAGGGGAACATTAACATTAGAAGGGATTTTAGAGTTAGAAATAGATTTAAGTTTCTTAGCCCCTATTTGCTCATCATGATGAAGCTCCTCTTCTTTTGATGGCTCCACCTCAGCACTATGAATGGACAAGTGTGAGGCCTATTAGTATTGGACTGTATCAATTTAGGACTTTTGTACTGAGTTCCACTCCTAAGTTGTATCGCCTTGCAATGCTCCCTAAGATTGACCTCAATATCACTTGAAAAATTCTTTTTTTGCTATTGGGCACTCACTACTGTAGCAACTGTCCGATTTGGGTCTCTATAGACCTAATTTGGTGCCCCACACACTAGTCATTTAAGCTTCTACACTTGATGCTAAATGTCCCATCTGGTTCTCAATGTTGTCAAGTAATAGGTTCATAAATTACAATATTTCTGATACCTCCATGAGCATAATTACATATGTTTTTGGCCTTACAATTGATACAATTATGTCTTATTTTGTGATAATTGTATGTAGGAACTAAGAATTGAAAAAATAGATTGAAAGATGGAAAATAGTTTAAAAAGTCAGCAAAAATTTTTAGATGTGCAGTCTCCGTATTTTAGGTATAACTCTTTCTATAAAAGTCATATTAACCTGATTCATAAAGATTTAGAAATTAAGACATAAGGCTATAATATTTATGCAGATACTAAAAGCCCGTTCAGCCTATAAAGAGGTGAACAATCAAATGAAAAAAACTAAATAGTACAGTTAGGAATAGACTCATGTCGCAGCCCAAAAATTCTGAGTTGCAACCCCAAATGAACAGTGCGCTTAGAGCCACAACCCAAAAGTTTTGATTTGCGGCCTAATGAAAAATAACAAAATAGAAAGTTTCGCGCCGCGACCCAAAATCTTAAGCCACGGCTCTATTGTGCATAATATAAAAATATTCTCCAGCGGGATTTGGATGAGAAGTGGAGAAAAAAGGCTCATTTTTGCATCTTTCTTGTTTCCCACACCTTAGATATAGTACACACACCACACACACACACCATGTGACCCTCTATTAGAGATACTATACAAACATAATTACATCACACAAATGAGAGATATACACATGCTTACATATAATTTCTTGAACAACACACAATATATGCAACATTTAATAAACAATTCATTAGCAACACACACTACACACCTAAATTCTCACACACTCTTTTTCTCCATCCAAAAACACACACTTCTCCATATTTCTCCATACACCTCACCTATAACACACATTACCTATTCACCTAGGAGCTTAAGGATTTGAAGACAAGTAAATAAGGAGCTTTAGTTGGGCATTGACGATTTTGAAGAAGAAGTGAAATATCATTTATTGATTGTAGCTTCTACTTTAATTTCTTTTTTCATTTTATTTAGTTTTGAGAAATTTGTAAGGATCATGATGTTAACAAACACTTAGTGCTTGTTTAATTTCAATACGAGCTAAACTATTTTGGTCAAGGCTTGGAAAGTTATTTCTATAGAGTTATGAGTTGATATTTATATTGTGATTGGAATGTTACTTTTATTGTGATGAGCATATGCTATGTGTTTAATGTTTCTTGATTTTTAGCCAATTTCAAGTTGATTATAATTATTGTACTTAGACTGAGAGGTAAGGTTGTAGCAATGGACTGAGTAGTATATGCCATGGATCGGCTTCTATAGAGATATAGGCATAGGTACATGCGGTAGTCATAGACTTGACCGCCGAAAGCTACTAGAATTCACAAAGCTCAAAGCATTCTTAGTGGAATGACCCATAGCTAGAGATGGCATCGGTAGCCTACTAGAGGTAGTTTGGTCCTTATCGAGATAGAGTACCAATCACAATAGAAAGACCCGCCATCACACACCTCACATCATTCTAATTTATAATTAATCTAGGTTCATAATAATATAGAATGGCTAACCAATAACTTGACTCTCTCTAGTATTGCATTTAATCCCTCAATCTCTTTGGACTTAATTATTTTTATTTAATTTATTAGTTCTTGCATTTAATTCAACCACCACAACATTCGCATACTCATTCACTTTATTAATTATTGGCCTGTACACTTGTAAAAGTTGATTGTATTTAGTGCAAGCTATATCAAGTTTTTAGTGTTGTTGTTGGGGAGTGTGTTTTTGTGTGATATCAAAGTTGATTGTCTAGTTATAGTTTGATCATTTTGCTTGATTTATTTTTGTTTCCTTTATTTCATTTTTGTTATTTTGTTCTAGTTTACTTTTGTTGTTTTGTTGTTTCTTTTGGAGGCACCATGTTGGATACGATGGCAATGTATACACATTATTGGCCAACTGAATGTGGCATGGCAATAGAGACTTTTGGAAGTCATGAAGTAGATCCCCTTGAAGCATTATTCGGCCAAATCAATGCTTTGTCTGTGAAGATTGACAGATTTCCAATGCATACTGCTCGTACATCATTTGTAATGCAAGAGTCCTATAATGGTTTCTATGCAAGAATAGAATACTAAATGAGCAATCCATGGGCAGCACCACAGGTCAATCATGCTCAATATATCTGGGATTATAATTAGCAACATGACATTCTTTTCTCCAACACGTACAATCAAGGATGGCAAGTTCACCCAATTTTCTCTAAGGAAAATGATCATAATATGACATGGTGTGAAGCCACTTATCCGTCTCAAGATAAGAAGTCAAATCTAGAAAAATTATGGACTCAATTCATTGCTAATACTGAATCCACCTATCCACCTCAGGAGTTAAATTTAGAAAAATTACCGACTCAATTCATGAAGAATATTGAGGCTAGATTCCAAACTACATCAACATCAATTCAAAGATTGGAAGCTCAACTTAGTGAGTTGACTAGTACACTAGTTGATGAGCAACGAGAAAACTTATCTTGCACATTTGAGGTAAATAAAATGGAAGAAAAGCATGGTAATGTTAATATTTTGACAAGTGATGAAGATTTAGAATCCCCTTTGAGAGTTGATGAATTGACCAAGAGTGGACAAGAGGAAACAACACAAATGCCTATTATGGAAGAGGAAGAATACCTAATTGTAATTTAATCAAGCCCTTCCCAAGAGCTATCATCAAAAGCTTCTTACCTTCAAATCTTAGAAAAGAACAAGGTTGTGTCCAAATCCATGGTGGATAAGGAGGACATCCTTTCACAACAACAATAATTGAAGAAGAACGAGACCATTGAATAGTGCAATACCAAATTGCAAGAGAATCCACCTTGAGTTCTTATCAATTTAGGGAGTTTCATTATCCCTTATTCAATTGGAAACTCTACTTGTGAAATAACATTATGTGATCTAGATGCAAGCATTAAGTCATTATCATTGTCTAATTTCAGGAAGCATGTACTAGATAAAGCAAGGCCTATTAGGGTGACTCAAAAAATGCTTGGGAATGGTGATCAATTCTTGTGCTCTATAGATTTTTTCATCTTTAATATGGAAAACGATAGGTATATCTTTACCATGTTTGGAAGACCATTCCCAGTAATAGGGGATACACTTGCTGATGTCCAAAAGGCTCTTGATGCTACTCCGGATCATCCTCACCTTACCTATCTAGAAGGTTCACCTACACTCTTAGAGCACACAAATGTGTGGCATGATAAAAACTCATTTTTAGATTCAAGGTGAGTAAAAAAGATAGTCGGTTTGATGACTATAAACCAAGTACTTCTTGGAAGGCAACCCAAGCCCTTTTTTCCTTTGCTTTTGAATAATTTCTTAGTTAGTTTTTGAAGTATGTTCCTTTTCTAGATTTAGGCATGTTTAGCTATTAAGTTGTTTTCTCTATGTTTGTGTTCTCATTTTCATTGCTTTAGCCCATATGCTTTCATGCCTCTTTTTTCTTATGTAGATGGATGTCTCCTTAGTGATATGCGTGGATCTTCCAGGGAATCCAAGTGCATCATCTATTGGAAATGGGAGTTTCTTATTTCCACTTCTTATATTCTTCAATTTTTTAAACATTGAGGATAATGTTAATTTTAAATTTGGGGGTGGAATTTGTATTTTGTGTGTTTGAGCTTTATGTGAAAAATTGAGCTAATTTTTTCGATTTTTGTTGAAGCTTTATGTGTGTATTACCTATGTTGTGTGAAGAGAATCCAAGAGCAAGCATGCTTTGTTAACAAACATAGTTAACTTCATATTTTGTGATTGAATGAATAACTTGATTATCAATTGCCTATGATAATTGCTAATTGATATTGTACCGAACTAGAGAAAAGAAAGATTGTTAGTCTTGTGACATGGCGATTTTTGTGTGTATTTAATCCTTGTTATGAATAATGATTTTCATTGAGCACGTTATGTAGAAATCTTGTGAATTACATGCTATTTGGTATTGGATTTTGCTTCTAATAAATTGTAATGGTTATTTTGTGGTGTTCTAGAACTTGCTCGATTACTCTTTGAGGCGAAATCCTAGATAACTAGCAAGCTTGAAAATGATTTAGGCATCTGTAACTCATTTTTACCTTTCAAGCCTACCATAATCACATTTTTATTCACTAGTTACCCCTTTCAGTATTTTTCAAAGAATGACATGTGCAATGCATATGAATGACCACCAGTCGACTTTGTTTCTTAAAGCTCACTATACCTACCCTTTACAGCCTAAAAAACTAATAATTGTCTCTAAGAGAGCTTAAGGTGTGACATTTTGTGCACATTTAATTAAGGGGTCATATAGAAACATGTTGAGGCATGGATGCATGCATTTATAGGTATGAGCAAGAAAACCATCATAATTTATGTTGATGAAAAGAAAAACAAGTTTGGGGGTTGTGAAAGCAAAAGTACAAGAAATGAAGTCTTGGAATTCATGAAAAAAAAGAAGAAAAAAAATGAAAAAAATTACGAAGAAAAAAGAAGCAAAAGAAAAGAAAAGAAGAGCAAGAATCTCAAAGGAAAAATGAAGAGAATTGGTAAAGAGAAAAGAAAGGAGAATAGTGAGATTCTATGTGCAATATTTTATGCTTTCTTACATTGTTTATTCTTACCCTTTCTTTATAAACCAATACCTAGGTATTATGTTACAAGCTTATTAAAGTCTTTTTGATCTAAGTTGGCTAGTATCTATATTAGTGAAGAAGTTGTATGAAAACAAGCTTATGGAACACTTAGATCCTCTTTGCTTAGATCATGAGAGTCATTGGTTGTGAAATTTATACCTAAAATGCATGCATGAAACTTGAGGTTGATACTTCACATACATATATTTTGAATTCATGACTATATTGATGAAGTACAAGTTTTGTAATGTAATTCGACTAGCTTTGTGACTAACCTTTGAATTCATGTGCAATAAAGATTGATGAGGCATTTGAATATCACTATGAATTACGACATTTTCGATATCACTATGAGCACAATTACACTTGTTTTTGCCTTAAAATTGATATAATTGTCCATTATTTTATGATAATTATATGTAGGAACTAAGAATTGAAGAAATAGAGTGATGGCAAATCGGTTAAAAAGTCAACAGAAACTTTTAGATGCACAGTCTTTGTATTTCAGGTATAACTCTTTCTTTAAAGGTCATATTGAGCTGATTTATGAAGATTTAAAAAGTTAAGAGATAATACTACAATTTTTATGAAGATACCAAAAGCCAGTTCAGCTAAGAAAGAGGTGAAATATCAGTTGAAAGAGGCTTAATAATGCAGTCAAGAATAGACTCGCGCCGTGGCCTAGAAATTTTGAGTTGCGGCCCCAAATGAACAGTGTGTTTGGTGCCGCGGCTCAAATGTTTCAAGCTACGGCCCTAATGCAAAAATTACAAAATAGAAATCTTGAGCCGCAACTCTGTGCATAACAAAAAAATACTCTCCAGCAGGATTTGGATGACAAGTGCCAAAAAATGGCTCATTTTGGTATATTTCTTGTTTCCCACACTTTAAATATAGTACATACATCACACACACCCTTTAAATATAGTACATACATCACACACACCATGTGACCCCCTATTAGAGATACTATACAAACATAATTATATCATACAAATGAGGGATACACACATGTTTACATATAATTTCTTGAATAACACATAATATACACAACATTCAACATATAATTCATTAGCAACACACACTACACACCTAAATTCTCACACATTTTTTTCTCTATCCAAAAACACACACTTCTCCATATTTCTCTACACACCACACCTAGAACACCCATTACTCATTCACTTAGGAGCATGGGGATTTAAAGACAAGAAAATGAGGAGCTTCACTTGGGCATTGAAGATTTTGAAGAAAAAGTGAAGGATAATTTATTGGTTGTAGCTTCTACTTTATTTCTTCTTTCATTTTATTTAGTTTTGAGAAATTTGTAAGGATCATGATGTTAACAAACACTTGGTGCTTGTTTAATTTCAATATGAGCTAAACTATTTTTGTCAATGTTTGGAAAGCCATTTCTATGGAGTTATGAGTTGATGTTTATATTGTGATTGGGATGTTACTTTTATTGTGATGATCATATGTTATGCGTTTAATGCTTCTTGATTTATAGCCAATTTCAAGTTGATTCTATTTTTGCAAGTAGGCCGAGATGTAAGGTTGTAGCAATGGATCGAATAGTATATGTTATGGATCGACCCCTATAAAGATATAGGCATAAATATGTACGGTAGTTATAGACTTGACAAAAGCAATTTTATGTTTTAGGGATAAAATGAGAAATTAACATAAAAAAATGAGATTAAAAAGTTTTTATCTTTTTTTGTGTGCAGGTTTTAGGGAAGCTGGCATAACTTTTAATTCCAAAATGGTTTTGGATTAATTCTTGACGCTATGAATTGATAAGTCATTCATTTATAAGTTCATGTAAAATTTAGATTCCATACTAAACGTGTAAGGATCAAACAAGTTGGATTACAAGTGGTTGTACAAAATAGATCACCAAAAATTGGGATCAGAGTTAAGCTTAGTTCTGACCTATTTTACTTATTGAGTTATATCTCTTAAACTAAAATTGATTTTGAACTAAAATTTGAATATGTTATACACAAGAGGTAGAACAAGTTTTTGGAAGACAAGAAAGTGAGAAAATATATCAAAATGGTCAATAAATATGCTACAATACGTTGTTGATGTTGAATGATGACTCTTAAATATGATTCGATAATTTGACCATATCTCCCTCATCCTACAACCACAATTAACAAATGATATAAAAAAATATATCAGTATATAAATATATACAACTTGTATTCTTTACTCATCATCAGATTTGGCTGTATCCGGCTTAAAAATTCAATTCAATTGGGTAGGTGAAAATTTAGAAAATTTGATGTAACAACTTACCAACTATTGACAACTAGCATACCACTTCATTATTAAACTCCTTCATAATATGTTTGGACTTTAGCATACTTCAAGCACTATAAATAGGTCATATATTAAGCTTGTAAGAGTGAGGGGGGTAGAGCGTTTTTTTAAGCGAAGTTTTCTAGTAGTAATCTAAATTTTTTAGTAGTAATGTAAGCTTTCTAGTAGTAATAGAAATGCATTCTCTGGTTTTTTTTTCTATTTTTAGTCTTTTCTACTTTCATTATATCTTTCTATATTTTATTTTGTTGAAGAAAAAGAGTAAACCTCTTGTGGAGAAAGAGGAGCAGTTATAAAGGTAGTTAATGTTTAAGTGTGTTGTATTCTTGTTTTAATTTTTAATCTAAACCCTACTTATTTTGTGGTGATTCTTGATTTATATATCACAATGACACAACAAATACTTTGATACATTTAGCTAGATGTTTGATTTTATTACACCAACCACTACCGTGAGACCTTGATTTATTATAGATAAAGGTGTGTATTGGAGTTAAAAGATAGTTTACAAATAGTAAGATAATTTTATGATTACCTTATTACATGAGTTATTTGATAGCATCTTCCTATTGAATCCTTTATTATGTATGAATTTCAATAGTGGCAATTAAAAGAAGAAAAAAAAATAAATAATCGTTCATTTATCCAAAACTTAAGAGAGATCCCTAATTTTCAGTACTTTTAATACTTTGGTTTTTTTAGTTATAGCATACATTATTTTTATATATTCTAAATCACATAAAGTCCATCTTTGATTTTCTAGAAATATAATCCTGAATTTTTCAAACCACTTCCTTGTGGATTGAACTCGAACTCATGAGAAATTTATTGTTTAATACAACCTGTACTTGAGTTTGCAATCTTAAAGTTGCAGTAAGTTTTTGGCATCGTTGTCAAGGAAAGAAAGGTAAGTTTTCATGTTTGTAAATATTTTTTCTTTGTAAATATTATGTATTTATTTTCTTTATAATTATATGGTTATATGGTATCGTAGTCATAAGTCTTGGCACTTAGTTAGAAATAATTCTGAAATTTTGTTTAAAAATTTATTTGAGTCACCTCCATATACTTCCACTATAACTGAAAATGAAAGTGTCCAGGATGAAAATTCTCAACAGGTGCGTACCATGCGTTATCGCTTGCAACCTTTTCGAAATTCTTCTCTTTCTTGTTTCATTTTTCCTCTCAATGCAAATAACTTTCAATTCAAGCCAGGTATGATCCCTTTACTTCCTAATTCTATGGTTTAGACTCTAAAATTCCTTACTTGCATCTGAAAGAATTTTATGAAGTATATGCCATTTTTTATGACCAAATTTGTACAAATGAGATTGTTACTCTTAAATTATTTCCTTTTTCTTTAAAAACTAAGCAAAACCTTGGTTTAATTTTTTAAAACCTAAGTTAATTGGTATTTGGCAAGAAATGTAAGCTAAATTTTTGGAAAAGATCTTTCCAACTAATAAAATTAATGCTTTGAAAAGATAAATTCAATTTTTTTTCTCAAATTTCTAATGAAACTTTCTTTCAATGTTGGGAAATATTTAAAAATTTGTTGAATTCATGACCACATCATAGTTTTTGAAAAATGACGCTTATAGTTTCTTTTATAAATGTTTAACTCCTAAAACAAAATAATTTGTTGAAATAATGTGTAATGGTGAGTTTCTTGATAAAGAACCTAATGAAACCCTAAAATATCTAGATCATTTGGTAGAAAACTTTCAATCATGACATAGTGTTAATTCTTGCGAAGGTTTTATTATATTTAATCTTGCTAATAGTAATAAAGAAAATTATTACCTCAGTCAAGAAGATGATCTAAATGCTAGAATTGTTATTAATAAGAAAAGTTGAAGCCATGAAACTTAAAAAAATAAAAAAAATCAAATTTGTGCAAGGGCTATAAAGCACTCCACCAATGAATGTCCAAACATTCCAATACTGTAATAGCTTACAGCTAAACCTTACACTACTCACTTGGTCAATATGATTTATGCATTATGTGCTAATTTTATATGCTACTTGCATTTATATTGACATTACATAATTAATTTTATTTTATATGACATTCTTGAATATTAAATTTAATTCTGAAGCTCTTGCACGATATCAATTATTGAATTTTCTAATCTAAATAGTTGATTTTATATTGCAATAAGTAAAAAATGAGGTTGATCAATATTGGATATAGGTGGGATATATAAATTATAATTTTGGAAGTATTAAAAGTGTTACTAGTAAGCTTATACAGTTTGATTCGATTTCATTCAGGCATTTCAAAAATATATATGGATAAATTGCATATTTGGGATATTGGACATAAGATACTATGATTGAAAGGAGATATTACAATATTCATTTATGTATAAGATTATATAATTTTTAATATGAATAATTATTCAAAAATCAGGTGACAATTGGGTAAGAAATTAAATAAACGACTAGGAAATTAACTTATGAATTATCTATAAGATCTTGTGGTAATTAAAATAGGATGCAATAAAATTAATGTATAGTAAGATACATCTGATTTAGACTTGAAATATGGGTAAAAGATCAAATTTATACCACAACTTGTCATCTCATGTTTGCTACCAAACTTAAGCAAGTACCTCAAGTGCCACCTCAAGCTTTCCTTCACCATTAAGCCACGACCAGACCATCATTTCAGCCATTTTCAGCTTTCAAACACACACACACCATAAGGTTTTCAAGTGCTCCAAATTGATTCCAAGTTGAAATAAAAGCAAAAAAAGCAAAGGAGAAGTGATTACTATCAAATTTGACTTCAAAATCTACATAGGTAACATTTATCTACGGTTTTGCCTTTGATTTTTAGATTATTTTGAATGAGTTTATTGTGTATTAACCTTTCAATATTTCTTATAAAAATGTTAGAAAGTTTTTAGTTAGACTTTGGTGCATAAAGAAAGGGTTTTTCATGATAAATAATTAATAGAAAATACTTGTGGTAAAAACTATCAATTTGCTGTTTTATTATGTTTTAAACTTCAAAAGTGTATGGTATGTTGAATAAAACCTATAATTGTTATCATATACATGTTCATATATGAGTTAATAATAGTATTGAAATAAATTTTCAATGATTAAAAATTGAAATAAGGCATTTCATCCTAAAACTAATAATTTATAGAGATTTTTTATGGTGAAACTAAAAATAATTTTATTATTTTAAATAAATAGATCAAAAATAAATTGAAATAAGGAGTGAAAAATAGGTTGACAAGTGTAAGCAGCCGCCCATGTGTTTAGACCATTTTAGCCCTACAGCCAAGTCATCAGAATCTCTGGATAAATCTGGCCTCTCACAATTGGTGTAGTATTAATAATAATTATTTTCTGAATTATATCAATTATCAGTAATAATAATTGAAGCCCCTCAGACTCGTTGCCATTTAGCAACGAATCCCCTCTCTTCTTCTCTAGGGTTCCATTTTTCCCCAAATTCTAATAATTTTCCCTCTTCTCTCTATTCAAATATTTATTCATTTTTTTCTTGTTTGAAATTCTCATTTAGGGTTTCGGGTCGAAAGAGTTCGGCTGTTGGTGTCTGGGACGACATCCGTGATGAGCGCCAGCAGCAACGGCGGTCCTGAGTCGCCGTCGAATCGGGAAAACGACGCCGTTGGAGAAGAGCCAGCGGTCCCTTCAACCAGTGGTGGTGATTCCGCCGGACGTTTGGGATTCGATAAAGTGGGTTCCACTGAAGAAGCAGCTAGGGTTTCACTTGCGGATGCCGATAAATCAGTTGAAACAAGGGTTTCTGATAATATGAATGAATCTTGGGTTTTGAAGCTAGAAAATGAGGAAATTAGAGTCGGTGATGCAAGTGAAGGAGCTATGCAGAATCAACCTAGTTCTTCGGTTTCGAGAGGGCACCATAATGGTAAAAAGAAGACTGATTTACGGAATGGTAAGTCTGAGCATAAGAAAGTAAAAACTGCTGTGGAAGATTATGATTCGATGTTATCGGAATTTGATCAGTTTGCGGCCAAAGGAGTGGTTGAAGCTGTTGGGTATGGGTATGAAATTGGAGATATGGTGTGGGGTAAGGTGAAATCGCATCCATGGTGGCCCGGACACATTTATAATGAGGCTTATGCTTCTCCTTCTGTTCAGAGAAGCAAGCGTGAGGGCCATGTGTTGGTAGCGTTTTTTGGGGACAGTAGCTACGGGTGGTTTGACCCGGCGGAGTTAGTTCCCTTTGAAGAGAACTTTGCGGATAAGTCCCAGCAAACTTCTTCACGGGCTTTTGTGAAGGCAGTGGAGGAGGCTGTAGATGAGTTATCAAGAAGACGGAGCTCAGGTTTGGCCTGCTGCTGTAGAAATGAGTTCAATTTCTGGCCCTCTAGTGTCGACGGCTACTTTGTTGTGGACGTTGGGGATTATGAGCCTGGTGTTTATTCTTTGAGTCAGATAAATAAGGCAAGAGAAAATTTTCGGCCAAAGGAGATGCTTTCTTTTGTCCAACAATTGGCCTTGACACCCAAGACTGACCAGCATTGGACCATTAATTTTATCAAGAACAAGGCCACAGTTTTGGCTTGCAGGAAGGCACTGTACGAGGAGTTTGATGAGACATATGCACAGGCCTTTGGAACTGTACCAGTGCGTCCTCCTCGGCCCACTACACCAATGGCTGTGGATCCATCTAAAGGTATTTCTTTTATGTTTTTTGAAATAAATTTGAGGACTTTTTTCTACAGAATTTTGTGGTGTGAAACATCCCTACCCTTCGTTTTTTACTGTCTTATGATTATCCCGCCAAAAAAATGCCTTTTATATATCAATTAAGTTGTCTTTGATAGCACCATTAGAGAAGGACACCAAACTCAGTTGATAAGGCAAGATTATGGTACTAGAAAAATTGAAACACTGTGTGAAAAGGAAATATAATTATTGGATGCTGCATAAAGATGTTTGGAATAGTTCTCTTTATATTTTTTGAGGATGATGTGATTCAAGGAGAGGTGGCTATCCTAGAAACAAGCTTCATAGAAGTAATGTGAATATGAAGACGTTAATGGAATCTAGAAATTTTATATCAGTTGACTTGCATTTTCACAGAGGTAGTTACAGATATATATATATATATATATGGGATTTAAAGTATTGTATCTTCAATCACTTGTAAATTTATATCTGTGTTATTATTATTATTATTATTATTATTATTATTATATGAAAATAAAGACAATTAAAAGCAATTTGCGATATGCCACATTAATGCTTTTGGGCTCTCCACTGCATTCTATATGAGGTGCATTCTCCATTTTTTCATCTTCATTTTATTTCCTCATTTCTTATTGTAGTTTCTAGGTGACTTCGTTAATATGGTTGCAAGTGACATGAACTGTTTTCTTCTTTATAAACCAGTAGAAACTGTAGGATTATCTTATAAATTTCACTGTCGCCATAATTTTCTTAAGCAATGATCTATTGTATTGGATTTAATGTTCAAAATGTCTGTAATCTTGAAATTGTTTTCTGGATATCTTGAAAAATAGGAAAAAAGTTTTGATAACAAATAGAAGTGGATCTCTTCTTTTGATAGTTGTTCTCATTCTTTTGTGTGATGCCTCTGCAGTCTTTGATAGCTTCTCCCAAGTATGATGGTGTATTATTGCTTCTTTTCTCTGTAAATAAAATTTCTGGATCTTGTGTTTTGGAAAATGAATTAGTTCAAGCATATAGTTACCCCATCCATTCCAAATTCTTTTGCTTGTTCTGAATTTGGTCATATATCAATCTCTACTCTGGCTATTTCTTTGGGGTCCTAGCATTCCCTGTATCTCTGAGAGTGAACATTGCCTTCCCCTTGGGTTGACAAGTTAACTAGTTTCTAGTTACTCAATTTGTTGCCCTTAACTTATGAGATTGTTTGCTATTCATACATAGTTGTCTTGAAGGGACACTCTGAAAGATCAAGAAATTAGTTGGATATATTCTTGATACTTGGCCACCGAACTCGTAAAATTAACTTCCTCCTGCCAAAAGGGGGAAAAGAACTCTTCCATCTGAAAATACGTGGAAGGATTCCTGTTGGAGAATTGACAAACTTGACTGCTTGATGCGAAAAGTGTATGCTAGGATCTTAGTTTTTTTTCTTTGATCCCCATTTAATAACTGAATATTACGTTGGGGACATTATTGTATTGGAAAATTGAAGAATGACTGGAATCTGTTGATAATTGGCCATGTATATGCACCCTTGGTTTGATGATTTGTTGCATTACTCCTATGATTTACGATGGCTGCACCTAACTCTTATGTGACGAACCCTTTATGAGGCTTCAAATTTTGTTCTGATGGAGATCTATGCTTGCATGGTTTGTGGATCTTGGATCCTGTTGAAGACCTAGTAACTCCAATGAAGTACTGGAGTTTTATTTTGGAGATTCTAAAGAAATCATTTTGAGAGAGGTGTTGTTGCTTTAAGATCTATAGAATTGAAACTGTTTATGTAACCTCTAGATTTTTAACAAGCAATTGTTAGATCTGTCTGTCACCTTTAGGAGCTTTTTTGGTGCGTTAATTGTTTGCGCAGATATGTTGACTGAGATTACTTTTGACCAAACTATTTGCTGAGATTACGTGTGACTGAGAGTTAGTCCTGGTTTCTTTTTGCCTATTTCAGGTTGCAAGTATGCCTGGAACATATCAAGTTGTCTACCTTTTTTCACATTTATTAGAAAAGTTATGCCAGACATAAGCTAATATGCATACAATAACTGATAGGGCATGGGAATGTGGATTCCAGACGGACCTGTGCTTTGTACTATCATTTCTCTTTCTTTCAAATGTACACAAGCAAGTGTTAAAGAATTCCATTTACGTCTTGCAAATCCCATAATTTGTTCATTCTGGACTAGATATCTAATTTGAACTTGATAATTAAGAACCATGCCACAAGTAGGGCATGTATTTTTGACAAGTTTTATGAAACCCGAGAAATCGAGTGGTGGCAAAAATTGGAGGTATAATTTTGTTAAAACATCTGAAGTTGAACTAGGTTTATGAGTTGGGCATGCGCCTTCAATGGAACATGTCAAGTAGTCTCGTCTTTATAGTAGGCTTATGCATGCAGCTAGACATCTATGCAATTGTCATAAAAGGAACATTATTCTCCTTATAGAGGATAGGATACCCTTATGCAGGTCGACTTGTGGCATATTGGTTGTTGAGTGGATATTATAGGATAAATATGAAGTGAAGAAAGAATTCGCAGTTGGAAATTTTCGGTTAACTAGATGGTTCTCAAGTGACATAAATTTATTGTGAGTTCAACTGGTGGAGCTAAATTTGTAAAAAAATTAGATCATCCATTATTTCCTGAAACCAATTCTGTTTTGTATGTTTCGGAGAAAAATGAATACAGTATACTGAGAAAGAAAGCCATGTTCAGTGAAACCTAATATAAAGACAAGTTTATACAATTTTTAAGTCAACTTGTCAAACTTAGTCGTTGATGCTGAATGCATTTTTTCTTTTTTTGGTGAAGTTTGTTTTCCCAGTAACCAAACTTATTAACAAATTTGAAAACCAGTATGACCCAACGGTTGAACATATAAAATCCACCACCTCAACTTCCTTTCGGGTTGGTAAAAGAACTTAGTCCAGAAAAGCATCCAAAATCATGAGAATCTTTTGACCAGATGGTTAAACTGTTTGGCACGATGGTGAACCATTTAGTGTGGTGATGAGTTTAAAAAATTGTTTAAGAACTTGTTTTTTAATATTGATTCATCCATCTATTGAAACAAAATCATTGGAGATGGTTTCTTATTTTCTTTTTGGATCTAATAAGTAACTTGAGCTAAATTCCTGGAATATTGGACATTTAAGCTGATAGCTTAGACTGTAGTCAAAACTAAGCTGATAGCTGAGACTATAGTCAAAACAAAGCTGATAGCTTAGACTGTAGTAAAAACTAAGCTGATAGCTGAGACTATAGTCAAAACAAAGCTGATAGCTTAGACTATAGTCAAAACTAAGCTGATAGCTTATAGTTTTGACATGTAAAAGGGGAAACCAAAGATGCTGAATTTATTTGTATGATGTTTGAGAAAGACTAACAGTAGTCCTCTGTATATATACTTTTGCTTGGCGACTTGAAACAATTATTATAATTTTTTTTTTTGGTGAAGAGCAAGGGGACAAAGCGATAGAAGGTACTATAGTCCAATTGGGCTATATTGTAAAGAGAAATTAGAGTTTTAGAAGACTAAATTGATTGATAATAATGAATACACTATTAGTTGGAGTAGAACCAGTACTAATAATAATATTTATTATGACTATAATTACTAACAATAATAATATTTCATTTCCACATTGAATGAAATATTTCAAGGAAACAAATCGACAAGTCCTAAATGTGTCAGGCTGTACGGTCCTTTCAGCAGTAAATTGCTCAAAAAATGATCTAATACAAGCAGTGATAGAGGATTTATATTTAATGATTTAGACTTTAGGAGATAAACTGATTAAAATAATCATACATATTGTGATTGAATAATATATTTTACACAAATAACTTAGCATCACATAAAACAAGAAGATTTATGGTGCCTTAATATCTTTCAATGTCCACCTCATTAACTCCATTGCTGATTTGGCTTACTGCTGGTCAAATTTTATCGAAGTGTAGATGAAATATATCATGAAGACTAAATGCACCATTTATGAAAATATAGATGGTGGGTGGGAGTCCGCTCTATGTTGGTTGGAATTTATAACTTAAAAGGTCAAAGCAGCCTTTATTAATCGATGGTGGATGAGTTGTACCGTACACTCTGACTAATCTCTATTCTTGGATTATCTAGAAAGAATAGGACAAAATATGTGTGGGCTCAATATAGGTGCTGTTGTCTTTTAGTTGGCCTCTATAAATGTTGCAAGGAATTAAATGTTTGTTGGAGGAGAAACTTTAGAGAATTTAGACAGATTACCTGCACTTTTTTATTTTTGCCCACTAAAAGTTACTCATTTCCCGCCATTTCAGCTTATCTGTACTTTTATACAGAAAAACGAAAACAATGCTTGTTACTTGAGAATGAACGAGTTATGTTTTGGGTATTGTTACTTCTTTAGTTTTTGCCTGAGGCATAGCTCTTGCACATATTTAGTTTCCTCAAATTATTTTAAAGCTGTTTTTTTTAGTTGCTTTGTCATTTTAGCATCCCTAAAGATTATCTGTGTCCTTTCTTCATTGGGGATGCTAACTTCTTGACAAATGATGGGAAGGTTACGTCAGTCGAGATCGGCTATTCAACATGTAAGAAATATTTAGTCAAAGCTGTTTGATAGCTGTATCATC
Organism: Paulownia fortunei; assembly: GCA_019321725.1. Taxonomy (NCBI): domain Eukaryota; kingdom Viridiplantae; phylum Streptophyta; class Magnoliopsida; order Lamiales; family Paulowniaceae; genus Paulownia; species Paulownia fortunei. The sequence continues at coordinate 9,592 of JAGSPU010000138.1, read as the reverse complement.
ACTTGCGACTGATCTATTCTTTCTATCTTGTAGAAGCAATGAGACACGAGAATGGGTGTATTGAGGAACTTTTAACTTTGACCTTGAGTTGGTCACTCATTATATAATGTGAAGGGACAGGAGTCCGTTTTGAGCAATTTTTTTTATTACTTATATGCATGAATTCTCTAGGAAAAAAATTACATGTCTTGCCAATTTATATGCCTTGCTTTATGATTAACCTATAAGAAAATGTGCTAATTACTTGAGGAGTCAATTACTACAATTCAAGTCTAATTTGGTATTTTTCTCGTAGATTTTATTTGATAAAGTTCTTTATTCTTTTCTAAGCTCTTGCGCCTATTCTTAGTTGCTGCCATTTTCTCTCAGCCAATTTTGCTTGTCATTATTCATGCTAGACAATTGTTGAGTTCAAGCTTGCATGTAAGTTTGTGGTTCTTTTATTCGGCACATGTAAGATTCTTTTTAAACTTTTTGCGCTTTTAGCCTGCTCTTCTTCTGGTACCTAAATGAATTATCTCTCATGTTAACTTTACCAGTATTTACATTTTATATTGTGGTTTTCTTCTCTTCTTTCTTATTCTTTTATGTTTTGCAGCTCCTTTGAGTGGCCGACTGGTGATCGCTGAAGCCCTTGGTAAGGGGAAACTCTCTATAAAGCCTACTAAACCAAAGGATCAAGTGGAGAAGGACAAATATCTATTTAAACGGCGAGATGAACCAATTCACATGACAACCAAGAAAATAAGTTCAGGCCAAGTAGGTCCCTCGGCTCATCTGGTAGATGGATCGGGGTTATCTGGATTACCAATGGACTCCGGCTTAAAAGGCCACATGCACCAGACTTCTGTATCTGGCGGTAATGATGGCCAGCATCAACCTTCAAGTGATCAGGCATCTGTGGTCACTGATATAAAACCTTCTCAAGGTTCCAGGAAATTTGTTGAAGGTGGAATGAAAAAAGCCAAGGTACACAAGCGGCATGCTGGGGAATTGAGTGCTGAAAATGCAACCCTGGATGTGAAGAAAAAGAAGAGAAAGAAAGAAATAAGCACCGAGTGGCTGGCTGGGGAATTGAGTGCTGAGAACGTAAGTTTGGTTGAGAAGAAGAAGAAGAGAAAGAAAGAAATAAGAAGTGAAGCCAGTGCTGACATTGTGCAGTTACCTCTTGCTAACAGTAAGAGTGGAGCAGCAGTGGAGAAAGTTTCAGGAATGCTACTTGATGTTCCACTTAGCGCAGCTAATAACCAGCTTGACAATCAGAAGAAGGATGAAGTGGCATCTTCCTCATCTCCAGTAGAAGCACAGCATGCAGTTTACCTCAGGAAAATAGAGCTTCAAATGCTAGTGAGAGACCTGCGCACTCTGGCCCTCAATCCCTTTCATGGATTGGAGAGGAGTTGCCCAGCATCCACCCGACTGGTTTTCTTGAAATACCGCTCCCTTGTGTATCAGAAGAGCTTGGTTTTATTGCCACCTACTGAGGATGAGACAATGGAAACTCACTCCAGTATGTTACCTGCTTCTACTGATTTGCGTGGTCCTGCTGGCAAAACCAGTGACAAGTCAACCGTGAAGCCTATAAAACCTTCAGCCTGGCCTGATGATCCAACCAAAGGTGGTAAGAAACGTGGTCCATCTGATCATCCGGAAGCCATTAAGAAAAAGAAGAAGCTCAATGACTCGGAGGACAATAACAAAAGGAAGAAGCTCGTTGGCTCAGAAGACATCAAAAACAAGAAGATAATAGATGACTTGAAATTATTGGCTGTGGAAAAGAAGATTCCTCAGAGGTCTACTGAATCTCAGCGGGGGGATGTAAAGGAAATTGCTGCAAAAAATGTTCCTATAAAACTACCAAAAGCAGTGAAACTAGAATCTAACAAAAGGATGGAGCAGCCAGTGAGAGCGCCTAATCCGACTATGCTAGTCATGAAGTTTCCAGCTGGTGCAGCGCTACCGTCTGGTGCAGAGCTGAGAGCAAAATTTGCTCGTTTTGGGCCCCTGGATCATGCGGCTACTCGAGTGTTTTGGAAATCGTATACATGCCGTCTGGTCTACCAGCAGAAGATTGATGCACAAGCTGCTTTGAAGTTCGCTGTTGGAAGTAGCAATTTATTTGGAAATGCAAATGTGAGGAGCTACATCAGGGAAGTGGGAGTTGAGGCAGGGGAATCAGAACCAGTCAAGGTTCAGAAGGAAGACACCTCAGCTGGAGCCTCACAGTTCAGAGACACTGCTGTTGAACAGAGGACAGCTGCAAAAATTGCTGTGCAGCCGCTTCAGCAGTTGGTGCAGCTCAAGTCCTGCCTCAAGAAGCCATCTAGCGAAGAAGGTGGTAATGGCAATGGTAGAGGTACCCGTGTAAAGTTTATTTTGGGTGGGGAGGGAAGCACCAAAACTGAACATCTTTCTAGTTTTCCTGAGGGTGCATCTTACACACATTCAATGGATGTTAGTATTAAGAATTTGCCAAAGTTTATTCCACAGTCCGTTTTTACTCCTTTGCCTACTCATCAGTTCCAAAAATTTCCAATTAATATGCCTGCTGCTGAGCAACTACCTAGATCTTTTAACGCCCCACCCACTCAACAAATGCCCAGCGCACCTACAAAAGACATTTCACAACAGCTTCTCAATTTACTAACTAGGTGTAGTGATGTGGTTAACAACCTGACGGGGGTATTAGGCTATGTGCCTTACCATTCTCTTTAGAGTGGATTTGAAAGTGAGACATGACGCCTTTAAGAAACTGAACAAGAAAATCAGTCGAACAACTGGTGAGGGGTTGGATATCTGAGTGTGAAGACGAAAAATGAACTTAAGGTTTACCTTCTGAGCATTGAGACGAACATCATTCCCCACCTAAATTGAAGTATTGAGCGACGGTAGAGAATGCCAGCAGATGAGCTGAAAGCTTCATTGAGCCCGATGGTGGAGAACGCCAGGAGATGGGCTGAAAGCTGAGCATGGAGTTGAATTTTGTTTCGGTGTGTAACTTTGGATGGAAAATTAAGAATCTTTTTAGTGATAGTGATGAAGTATTTATATGTGACACTTATGCTTTTATTTATTTATGTTGTTACTTGACGTGAATTATTGCTTCTCTTCTGATGTGGTGACATTACGTAAAAATTTATCCTTTTGTACAAGAATGGAAAATATTTAGAGGTGGCAACTCGAAAACTTAAAAGTAAAATATAGATTGTTAAGAAAAAATGCAATCGTAAGTTCTCTTTGATATAGACTATTTTATTTGCATGGCATTTGTGCATATTCTCAAAAAGCAACGAGCATCCCCACAAAATGGCCTTTTTATCTGGGTTTAATTTATATGATACGAATCTAATGATGTTCCTTTACTACCCCAGCCCTTTTTTTTTTTTTTTTTCTTTTGAATCTGTATATTACTTTAGGTCCTTTAAATGCTTCTTGTGAAGTTTGCCCACTGAATGGACAAGTAATTTTTGTTTGTAAGTGGAGCCTAATTAACTAGGCTTTTACTCTCTGATGTTGGGTCTTCTAAAGGGGTGGTGGTTAGGCTTTTAGTTCCGACCCCACCACCTAATTTAACATTCCATTTTTTCTTTTTTTTCACTTTATTTTTTTATGTAATTTTATACTTTTCATGCCTTAGCTTATGAGTCATGTAACAGATTCCCCGTCGATCTGGGGCTGATCATATACTTCAACCCTTAATTTTGAACGCAATTTCTTCTATCTATTTATACTTTTCTTGCACAAACAAATTAGATTTGCGAAATTTAAAACTGGATTGAGCATAAATTTGTGAAAAAATCAGGTCTGAGACTGGTCAATCATTTTAGAAATTTTTTGAAAAAAAATAAATATAATAAAAGATTAACACCTTGGAGATAGATAATTAAACTTTCAAATACGGAACACTATATCAACTTGGTCAGTGTTTGACACCATGAACCAATGAGTCGGTGATGAAGATTCAAAAAATTAAAGTCATGTTCAAACACTGAAATATCAAGGAATTCTTATAGGTGGGGCGTGACAACACTGAATAATCTGAATTGTGAATTGTACCATATTAGTAGTAAGATTCACAATATGCTTGACATGACATAACTCGAAAAGTTTGATTTCTTCACAATTTTTCGAATATCAAACAAGCCAAGCATCAAAGTTTAATTAATTTGAGGGTTTTGGTGTTGACATCAAGCACGCTTGTTATTATTGTAAAAGTGGACAGAACTCATGTTAAGATGGGATAAAATATCTTTATTTAAGTAGAAGTACATCAGGTAAAGCTAAAAAGTTATATAGGAACTTATAATTTTACTTCAATCAGGATAAAAAAGTGACAATAGGATGAACAAAAACAATTAAAATTATGATAAAGTTTGAGATATATTAGAATCATTCTTTAGGGTTTGTTCTCATTAAATGCAATCACAAGGATCCACTTCAAAACGATGTCAAAATTTTTTCAACTTAGGGGTAATTTCAAAATTTTAAAAAACATACAATTAATATCTATTATCCTATCGATAATATCCATTCTACATAAAATGTATAATATATTTAATATATAAATAAAAATTAAATATCTTATTTTATAAAAAAATAAAATATTTAAATAATCAATCTCTACCAATAATATATATAATCTAGTTATATCATCTATAAAGTCATCTTTCTCCCCCTTTTTTCATTAAAAGAAACAATTCCTCTTTCAGTACTTCAACTTGCCATTCGTGCTTATGAAGGCCAATGTGGCCGTCCATCTTCCATCGTTCGCCGTGGCCAAAAATATCGCTTTCCCATTTCTTGTTTTTCATTTTCTTCAGTTGTTGGAGTTCTCACCTTTTCTCTGAAAATAGTCTATCGATTTCGTCCAACGAAACCACCTCCGTCGTCGTCCACCGTTGACGACAACCACCTCCGCCGCCACCAAATCCTTTTTCTCTTCCCCTTTCCCCATTTCTCTTTTTCTATTTATTCTCTCTTTTCCCAATAAGCCTAACCATTTTGTCCACGAATTCGTCGGCTGGTTTTGCCACCACGATCACCTACACTACCTATTTGGAGAGTACAACCATCACCTCCGCTTGTCTTCTGAATATAGGGGAACGATTTGGATTAGGTTCTTGTCTTCTGAATAGTGTTGATAGAAGAGTAGTTTGCAAATATGGTTGCTTTCTTAAATCCATTAATAAGTTTTGGTTACATCCTGCTATTTGGTTGATTGGAGAGTGATTTGCATATTTGATTTGAGTTAAGGTTGATTGTAAAGTTTGCATCTATAACTCTGTTGACTAGCTTAAATAAAGACTTGAATTTGATAGTTTTCAATTCAATTTCTCTCATAATACTTGAAGGATGATTTATGAATAAGAGAGTTTCCACTTAAATTAGTATTTTTATGTTGATTGATTGAAAGGCTTTCAAGATTCTAATTAATTTAGTACTTCACCTTCTATTTCTTTTTAAATTGTATAACTAAATGGGTAAAATACATAGGTAAATAAAGTTTAGATTATTGTGGTGAAAGTCATCATCATGATAATTCGAAGCAAACAATATGCTTATGTTTATGTTGAGAAAGAAGAAAAGATGAAGAGAGCAAGCAACAAAAGGGAAATGATCTACAAGAAGTCTACGGAGGAGGAGATCAAAAAGATTAGAAATAAAAAATAAAAAAATCCATATTCTATTGATGGGTTAGGAGACCTCATTGTGTATGTGTCTGCATTTGGTCTGAGTGCTTTTCTAGAGACACTGAGGAATTTTGCTGACTGTTTTATATCGAACGCAATTAGTTCTTAGGAATTTTATGGCATACTATTGATGTTGTTTAAATTGTTTATAGACATTATTATATTGTTTGGTTATGTATATACATTTGTTCTGAGTAGTTGTAAGGGGAAATTCTTTTTACCATCTTATGTTATAGATTGTTGATGTAGGTGGTAATGGATAAAAATGTTATGGATGATTAATGTTATTGGCTGATTGAGTATATTTAGATTAGTCCAATACAATTTATACTTAGTACTACATCCCTATTCTTTTGGTATAGCACGAAAGATTGTTAACCACTATATTTTTCTGTAACTCAATACACCTGGTTTCAGGCTAAATTTGTGTCAATTTAGTTTCACATGACTCATGACACTCATATTCTTCCTGAAGTTACGGTGCATGCCCATGTTGTATCCTAGGACCTAATTATCCATAGTCATAATGAGAGAAAAAAATTAGAGGAATTAAATAAAAATAAATAAACCCTTCTATGAAAAATACCAGACTGACTTAAGATAAGTTCCACAATTTTATTCTCTGATTACTGTATACTTGAACAATTTATACCACGCTTCTGTACGAAACATGGTTTTAGGAATGATTTATCTCCGTTTTTTATATCTAGCAAATTTAATAATATTTAAAGTTGTTGATATGTAGTTTTACATGGCTCATGCCACTCAAGTTAAGTGCTTGGCACATACTACTTGCACCAAATTAATACGTATTGGTGTAAATCAACATTTGATGTGATATCTCTCATGCACTTTAATGTTCTTGAAGCTAAAATGCATGTTTATATGTATACTAGGACCTACGAAGCTATATTATCATGGTTAAATAAGGGAAAAAACAACTAAACTCAAAGATATTTAACCCTTATTTGAAAAATACCACACTTCCTTCTACTAAGTACCATATATATATTTTTCTACAAACTATGGTGCATAATTGTATTCATCGTAATCATAATGATAAAATAAAAATAAAATGATCAAACTCTACATTATTTCATCCTTAAATAGAAAATAACATGTATGTTTACATTCAGTACTGCACATTCAATACAAAAATACAAAAATACTAAAATACAGAATATTTAATACCATAAATTAAAATAATTAGTACCAAGTTATGTGTAATCGATACTATTACGTGTGCTTTGAGGTCTAGTTTGCCTCGACATGTTGTGTAAAATAATTTTAATGCAATCCACAATATTAAATTATATTATTTTACATGAGTTAAAAGAGTTAAGAGACCTGTGTGTATAAATATTTGAAATATGCTGCCAATAAACATGTGCTCATTGGCACTAGTGTAAAATATTATTGGATGTGGTAACTCTTGTTCACTTTAATATTCTACCATAAGCTATGATAGGTATTTATATTCATCCTAAAACTAGGAATTGGTCAAATGAGAATAAAACAACCATATTCTACACTATTTCAACAATTAAAACACTAGTATATATTTTTTAGTACCACAGTTCCAGCATAAAAATACTGTAGAACAACCTGTACCATATATTTCTATAATTAGTACTATGGTATTTGCACTTGATAATGCATGTGTTTTAGGATCTAATTTGCCTCAATATTTTGGTACCAGAACTTTAATATAATCTATATTGGTAAATTATGTAGTTATACTTGAATGGAGAATCTCATTTGTATATATTTAAAAACTAACTACTTATATCCATCAAATCATATTCTTTTTGACATGGGGGTAAAGCAACATTGAATGTCTTAATTCTTTGTCACTTTAATATTTTACCATAAGCTATGTTGTATGACAATATTTGTTCTAGGACTAGGAACTCATGTTATTATGATCAATTAAGGACAAAACAATAAAATTATACACTATTTACCAATTAAAAAAATGCCCTGTGCCTGTACTTTTAATATCATAGTTCCAACACAAAAGTGCCGAGTTATAGACCTATGGTACCATATATTCTAAAAATTAGTGCTATGATTATACGCACTTGATAATGCACATTTTTTAAGGTCCAATTTGTCTCAATATGTTGGAAGCAACAACTTCAATACAATTTACAATGGTAAATTATATAATTTTTACTTAGTGGAGAGACTCATGTGTGTCAATTTTTGAAAATAACGACTTACATGCATGAACTCATGTTCTCTTTGACATTGATATAAAGTAATAACTCTCATTCATTTTAATTTATCACAAGCTATGGTGCATAAATATATTTTGACTAGGATTAGGAATTTATTTTATCATATGATTAAATGAGATTAAAACAATCAAATTCTACACTATTTCACCAATTAAAAAAAAAAATCACTTGTTTCTACTTTTAGGACAACAGCTTCACTAGAATTACCACATGTTCTAACAATCAGTACTATGGTGATATGCACTTGATATTGCACGTGTTTTATGGCCTAATTTACCACAATTACGTAGATGCAAGAACTTTAATATGATGTCAATGGTAAATTGTAGAGTTTACATGAGTAGAGAGATTCATGTGTGTAAATTTTTAAAAATAAACTACTTATATTCATCAAGTCTTATTTTCCTTGATATTGGTGTAAAATAACATTGAATATAGTAATTGTCATTCACTTTAATATCTTATTCCAAGCTGTGATGTATGATTATATTTATCCTAAGACTGGGAACTCATATTTATAGAAGGCATGATGTCGCGTATACTTTGAGTGGTATTAGTCTAATCAGGGTAAAGAGTACTAGAAAGTCATGAAGTCGATCCTAAAGTACTTATAAAGAACTAAGAATGTCTTTCTGATAAGCGACAATGGGGAATTAAAATTAGAATGCTTCAGTAACTCTAGTTTTTAGCTCGACGTGAACGATCCAAAATCTATGTCTGGATTTATATTCATCCTGAACGGTGGTGTGGTTAGCTGGAAGAGTTCTAGGACGATCGTGGAATCTACCATTGAGGCAAAATACATTGCGGCATGTGTTACTACAAATAAGGGTATTTAGAGGCAAAATTTTATTTAAGAGTTGGGTATAGTTCATTTCGTTGTTATTCCGATCTTGGTATACTTCAATGAATATAAGCTTTAGATATATGGACACTTGCTCTAGAGAAAATAAGAGATTGCATGAGTAATATGCGAGACAATTAGATTGGCCATTTTTATACTCTTGAAATAAGCATTCTTTTTACAATCAATATCAATAAATAAGGCATTTCTTCATCTTTATTTATTTTATTTAAATTTAGATGAAATTCCTAGATTATCTACTATGGGGTATGTTGTGTATATGATTGACGATTATAAAATATGACTCTATAACTTTAGTCTTAAATTGTTCCAAGTCGATAATTATTGAGATGAGACATTAATAATTCAATAAGATTGGCATATATAATGCCTACTCACAAGGAGGATGTGCAATTTCAAGATACATTTAGTGACATTAGTGCATATTGTGATTGTTGGTTAGAAAACAAGTACACTAAACAACCACATCCCAAAAAAATTAATTAGATACGAAATGTTGCCGAATATAAAATTTCTATATTACAATAGTATTTGTCCTTAAACTTGAGGTACTATGACAATCTTTGCATAATTGGTTATACTTTAATTTATTCTCCAATTACTTAATAATCACAAAGTAAACATGTTTGGTGCAATTCAAATACATATGGATATTAATGAGAGACCACGAAGTGTCCATCATCTATATAGATCAATGCAATGATTTTCGATATTCCAGATTCAATTTCCACAACAAAAAAATTTTAATTCTATATTGCAATAAATCGAATCAAAAGGAAAATTATTGAATCGAAATC
>JAGSPU010000187.1:0-30533 GCA_019321725.1 Paulownia fortunei | reverse complement strand
TAAATATTTCAAAAATCTCTAAATTATACAAACCTACACTATTTAATTATAATTAATTAAAATAATTAATTAATTAAATTTGATTCCGACAGTATTGTAACATTTCTTACAATATTTCTTACAACACCTATCTTCTCTGCAAAATGTCACCATCTATAATTGTCAATCTTTCTAGCATTAACAAAAAGATTTAAAAAAAATCAAAAGTTTGTATTTTTTTTTTCCAGTAAAACTAACTACAATGAAATTCAAGTATCTAAATAATATAATACAACAAGATTATTGTATTAGATCTTTCAATGACACAATCAAACAACAAGCTAAATAGAAATTGAGAAATTTGATTCTCAAAAAAAAATTGTAATGATTTACTTTTATTCAATATGAATTAGTATTTGCACACGCACGATTATCACACACAATTGAGCTTTGAACTTATATGAGCACATTTTTGCAAGTATATCAGGATATTTGGCTCAGCGGTTAGGGTTTCATTATTTTGTTTGGATTTGTATCGTAATTTATAAATGTGTTTGGTAATTTAAATTAAAATTATTATTTGTCTATCATACCTTGTGGAGATGTTCAACAATCTAGTGCGAATCGCTAATGATCAATATTTTATAAAAGTTAAAAAAAAAAAGATTTTTTAGCCAATCATAATTACGTAAAGTCAACTCTTTCAAAATTAAATTTTAAATGTTTATTAGAAAACTAATTATACTAAAATTGTAGAATCAATTTTCCAATACTTTAATCAAACTCACTCTGAAGTTTGAATGAGCTAGCAATCACATTGCAAAAATTCAGTACAAACCACGCCTAATATTAATGCGTTTTATCAATCTAGAGTGTAGAGTATAGAGATACCGCTGCCAAATTAGATATATGATCAACCCCCAACACCCCCCCCCCCCCAACCCCCACTGGTTATATTGTAATTCATTACATCTAAATTTAAATCTTATTAAATATAAATAATTATTTCAATATATAATACTAACATAAGAGATTGCTATATAAGTAGACTAAATCACTAGCTCTTAATTTTTGAAACCTCAATTTTACAATTTGAAAAAGACGTCAATGGCATATCTATTCCATTTACTAACCTAACTTTCAGTCTTTTCATGTCAAAGATATAACACAATAATTTTACAAATTAACTTTTTCCCTAATTATTTACCAATGTTATTGATAAATTTTCCAGGTGATATATAATCCGATTCGTCAATACCTTTATTGGAGTTTGGCTTGTAGCCTTGGATTTTTAATTTTTTTTATCACAAATTATATAATTTTTTTTATCAATAATGTTGTCGTAAGGAAAATAATATCATACATATTTCATCCATAATCATTATTTATACAAAGAAAATATATTTTAATTGTAACTTTAAATAGAAAAGTGAATACTATCGTTATTTATATAAATATAGAAAATCACTCAAGTTTCGAATTTTGAATTTTATCATGATCTAACAATTTTAAATTTGACATAGTTGAAGGCAATAAAATTTTGTAGGAATTTGAAAATTTTGTTTTCAAGTGAATTCCAAAAAATTAAACTTTACTTCTGAATACTTAAAGAGCAAATAGAGTTCAATCTATTTATATGATACAAAAAAAAAAATAGAATTTAATTAGATCGGATCAAGTCAGATTTTTATTAAAATCCAACCTATTAACAACAATAAATAAATGAAAGAGCATGTGATACCTGTTTCTTTGAAAAAAAATATATGAATTTTTTTATTCATATTTCATGAGATCAACACATGTTAACGCGTGGGCTGAATAGATGGCCACTATTAATCACGATCTTGTTCAACAACCATTGACTTGCATTTATTTTTTTCCCTTATTTGGCTTCTCCTAGTTCACATGGTTTTCTTTTTTATTATTGTTCACATATGTTGAAAAAAATTATATTTTTTCTTTTCATGGTAGAAAAAGTATTGCACATGGAAAAAATTAAATAAAGCACACACACATATATATATACACATACATTAAATGGCTAAAATACATGAATTGTGTGGATAATATATAATATATATATAATATATAATATATATATATATATATATTATATATATATATATATATATATATATATATATATGTGTGTGTGTGTGTATTTTTGATCGTGGAAGCAAGTGGAGCATATAATCAAATCAGTAGTGATGTGAGACTGTCGTGAAGATATTAGGAACAGGAGATTCATATGGTTGTGAGAGAATTGAATACTAATTTCAATTCCATTCAATCATTTTGGAAGATTCAATGAATCTAATCTGAAATAAATAAAACGAGTATGAAATCATGATATTCGATTTGTTTGAATTTTGATTATGATAATTCTTAACTATGCATCTTACTAATAGGTTACTCTATGCAATCTATTTTGAAAATTTTCATATCTTTCAGTTACATACCATATTAATTGCCAATTTGTTTTCTTGAAAATGCAATTTTCGATTGACTTGTCAAGATATTGAAATTTAGATCTTTTATTTCGATTTGATTTTTGTTTTCAAATTTGCATGCATTACCAACTTATAAAATTCCATCAAGTCACAATTTAAATGTTTTTTTAAGGGAAGTAGTTTTATACATCATTGTATAGGAAATATTAATTATCTAACAACTAATTAGTAATAACAATCGATCGATTAACCACTATCAACAATCAACTAAGAAGAATTATGAAAGTAAATAAATAGCCACGTTTTAATTTGTTTGAACCCAAAATCAACAAATTTGAACTCGGCCTCATTAGTGAACTCGCAATTTAAATTAATCTGCCCAGGTTTTGGGATGCTAAAGCTTTGTTTGGTTTCATTTTATTTTCATGTTTTCATTTCCCCAAAAATGGAAACAAACAGCTAACCCCCAACCCCCCTCCCCACCCATCCCCTCCTCTATCCCCACTCACTTTTCTCTTTTATATTTTCATACATAATTAAATCAATAAAAATATAGGTATCAATCATTAAATTACTTATGTAAAATGATGATATAACACCATTAACAAGTTAAAATCCTACAAAATATAATATTTACAGTACAAAATATATCCCTCAAAATTGATAAAAAAAAGTATCCCTAAAAAATATAGCTAAACATACTTTACATTTTTCAATATATTTTTCAAAATATTATCCCCAAATACTGAAAATAAAACCAAATGAAATCAAACAAAGGCTTTGTTTACATTGAGTTTATTTTTTATTTCAATAGTTCAAGTGGTTTCATAAAATGAAATCAGACATTCAAATATTGAATCCTCCAAACCAATTTTCATCCATTCCCAAAATATTATAAAAAAGTCCTAATCATTATTATACATATATATATATATTATACATATTCAAATTATTTTACCAATAAAAAATATAATTTTTTTACATTGTCCAATTATTAATTTAAAAATAATACATAATAATAATGTAAAATGATAATATGACACCACTTTACATAATATTTACAATAAGAAGTGTCTATTTCAGAATTAAAATCAAACATATATTACTAACTTTGTATATTTTTATACAGTAAAGTTTTGCGAAAACAAGTAACTTAACCCCAAACCAAGCCTAAACTTCTGTTAAACAATTTGACCGTGAACAAACGTAAGCAATGAATCAGGTTTCAACAGACCAGTCCAAGCCCAATAAAAAAATTTCAAAAGTTGAATTGATGGGCTGATTTTAATAATCGTTAATTCATTTATACCATAAAACTAACCAATTAAAACGTAAAAAATCCTCACTATATTACTTCTAAATGATAATGTACACTTACAGTTATAAGTTTCACAACACAATTTTGGTACATAATAACAATTACAGTTATTTTTCTTTTTGTTGCATATTTCTATTTTAGGCTATTTATTTTAGATTTGGAGTCTAGATTGGATTGAAAAAATGCAAAAAATGCAAAAAAAAAAAAAATCTTTTGTTACAAGTGATGATTATGATTGAAAATATAAAGCCTATGATAAGAATTTGATCTTATTTGTTTACAGTTTTTAAAAATTAAATAATGTTGTTTTTGTGTATGTGCTCGACTCCTGTGCTACTTTTACATTTATTGTAATTTTTTGACATATTGAGTTATACAGCCTTGAACACTTGTTTCTCTGCTTGTTTAAAGGCAGTTTATGTGAACTTCCAAAATTTTGCGATCTCATAGAATTTTAGAATTTTTCTTATTGTCACTTGAGATGAAATCCCAAGTTACATAATATTAAGAAAAGTGATTTAAAACCATCCTTGATCATTTGATCCTTTCAACCGTATTTATAATGCACAATCCATATTGTCCCCCTTTGAACCTAAATTAAGTCGCTTCATTTGTCACTCCATAACTCCACTTCAACCAAAAATATCACTTCTCCTTAAGATTTCCCCTCACTTAGCTCACGACTACTTTAAAAAAATTATTCTAGGCGACGAAAGCATTTTGGAGGTATGTAATTGTGAAAAGAGAGTTATGGCGTTTATAATACTTCCCAAAAAAAATTTAAAAAAAATGAAGAAAAATAAGAAAAGAGTACAACACCCACTATTTAAATTAAGTTTGGTTGTGAACAACTCAATTAAAAAAAAAAAAAAAGGTGAGTTGAACCAATAAGGTTGTGTGATAGCAAAAGTTGAAAATGTTCTTGGCATTGTGATTTGAAAAAGTGGTGGTGTTCCTCAATGAGGGTCTAGAGTAGTTGTGTGTCATAGGTGATATGAGATATTATATTGTCTTATATTCTAAACCCTAAACCCTACCACATTTTTTAACCTATTAAAATTTTAATCATCCTCGATGTTATGTTTTAGCCTACATTAGTGAAGGGTAATATGAAAAGAAAGCCTATAGAGTTCTAAATTCATTAAATGAGAGATCAATATTTTTTTGCTTGTTTGCAAAAATCAATTCGAGTTGTAAAGAATTAGGTGTAATAGGCTTACACACATTCAAAGAATTTAATGATGGGTAAATTTGGTATTTAAGTTAAAATAGTGCATTCTTATGATATTGTTTCCTAGTTATAAATTGACTGAGATTTTTGAGACCCTTTTAGTTAGTAAATTTGATTAGCACTTGATGTCTTGTTTGTTTTCTTCCATACTTTTGCTCGAGATTAGAAAATTATATTTTGGAGGTATTTGATGCATAGATTTTATACCTAGTTAATTACATTTACTCAACATTTGATCAGTATTTTAGGTTTCTATAAATTTTATGTATGTTTTTTTGTGTTTGTTTTGCAGAGATGAGCATGGAATGAGAAATACAAGTTGGACATGAAAATCAGCATCAAAAAGCACAAAGAAATATATAAATAATAAAAAAAAAAAATTCCTAATTTGACTCAAAGACTCAATTTGAGAGGAAAAAGACTTATCATTAACTTATTCATCATTCTTAATCCTTCAGAAACATTCCTAGAGAGAAAAGGAAAAATAATTGAGAAATCATGGAATCTACAAGGAGAAAATGAGAAGCAAGATTTGGAGAAGAGGATTAATCAACTCAAAAACAGATACTCGACACTTTGCAAAGATTTTTCAAATTTAGTTTTTCTCCTTTTTCTTCTTTTTTTTTTCCAACATGTCTATGAATTTTGTTAGGTTATTTTTCAATTTTAGCATGAATTAATTTTTTGTTTTAAGATTATGATGTAACCTAATTGGGATGTTTTGAACTTTTCTATCAATTCAGTCATGATTTATTTTTCCTAATTGAGTGTTCTATTGGAATAGTGCCTAACAAGCCAATTAGTGAAAGCTTCTATACTCTTGTAATAAAGTGTCTTATTTGAAATATATTAATAAATTAGCATTTATTTGTCTTTAATTGCAATTAGACAAGTAGATAAAGTTTTAAAACCATACACTACAGTGAATGATCGTGCATATGATAATGATTATGAAATATTTCTCTACGCCTTTAGGTTTAAACTAATTTTGAGTCGAGGGTTTATTAAGATGGAACATTGTTAAGTCCAATAGACTCGAGCTCACGTTGCATGCTCGTAAAGAAAATATCTCGCTCCATAGGGGTAGAGACGCTAGTGCATATGTACGGGTACTTGTAAGAGACTAAATACACTAAACAAACCCATTGAAAAATCCTCAATTGAAAACGTTTATGATAGTGCATTAATTAATCCTTAGACTTGAGGCACCATTGTAACCTTGTGTATAACATGTTGCACTTTGATGTATTTTCTGATTGTTTAACAATCAAAAGGGGAATACAATTGGTATAAATTTTATGTACGGATGTTAATGAGTGGCCAAGAAAGTATCTATAATCTATCTAGTCGTATAAGATACATGATAGAGATTGAAATGAATTAAGTTTCCTAATTGGATTAGGCCAGCACATAGGTATATAAATACACAATCATAAGGGCTGAGTTTTAAGAGCTCTTGGAAAGCGAACACCCCCCTTCCCCCCCCCCCCCCACAAAAGAAAACCACCCCCTTCTAAAAAAAATAATGAAAAGTTTTAGGAGAGATGCGTACAGAGAAAATAGAAGAGGGTCTGATTGGGAGAATACATTAATTTTTTTATTTTACAATTAGGATAGGATAGTAATTTGATACACACACACACACACACTAGTAAGTAGTGTTGTGGATATTAGTAAACGCAAACGCACGTTATTATCAACAAGTAATAAAAATATAAGTAAGTGCCGTTCCTACTAGGACTATTGAATTACTAAGTATCAAATTTTTGTCAACTCTAATTTTGTTTGAACAAACGAATGTAGGTGGCAATTAATGCAAATAAACTTAAATTACTATTAGAATAATGCACAAAAATCAAATGAAGATGCATATCAATGACTTAAAGATCTATGGTTATGATTTCATCATAATTAGTCCGAATTGAATAATTTATCTTATTAATCTCAATTTATTCCCAAGTAATAGTCTAGAATCCCTAAATTAACCACTAGTCTCTCCTGAGGTCTAACGATAATATCAATTGCTAACCCACTATATTCCTATGTGAATTACAACAATCAACAATTCATTAAATTATATGGATCTCAAACAATACTACACAAACCATACAAATACATTCCTATCTCACATACAATTTATGATTTTCTACACTTAGAACTAGACACATATATCATTTCTTGAGTCAATATGATTAGCAAATCATTCAATTAGTGATCAAGTAATTGAAAATATTAAGAATCGTGTAGGAAACTCAACTTAAAAAATAAATCAAGAATTGAATTGATACAAATATTCAAAATATCCTAATTAGATTACATCAAAATTCTAGAAAAAGAAATTAGTTCATGGTGAAAATGAAAGATATTTCAACACTATTCATACATATATTCAAAGTGAAAGTGGAAAATAAAAATCAAACTTCAAATAGGATAAGCTTTTTCTTTCCTTGTATATGTTTTTTCTCAAACTTGGAAGAATTCTCTCATCTTTTCCAAAAAAAATTCTCCTTGTCATCTTCTTGTCTCTCCTCAATCATCTACATCAAATCTCTCTCTCTCTCTCTCTCCCTCCCTCCTTCCATTTCGAGGCATTTAAGATCTTAAAAATCATATGGGAGATACCCTAAAAGGGGCAAAATACCCATTTTATCCATATTTGTCCGCCTAGGCACTACATTCCAGTGAGGGCGCGACCCAAAATCATTCTTTTTTTTAAAAAAAATGTAAGTTGAATGTAGATTTTTGTACATTCAAGTGACATTCTTTATTCATTCTCAAATCTGTAAAATAATATTAAAAACGATGATAAACTTCATAAGAATTTCAAAAACTAATCAAAACTTAAGTAAATAAATTAGTGGGTGTAAAATTCACTCATCAAATACCCTCGAACTTAATATTTTGCTAGTCCTCGAGCAAAAAAAAAGAAATAAAATAAGTAAAATAACAAGTGATAATCAAACCTACTAACCCAATGGGCCTAAAAAATCACTGTGAGTTTATAACCTAATAAAATCTCAAAATATCATCAAAATGTATGATTTCAACTCAAGTGCCAAATTTATCAATTTTTAAATTATTTAAGTTTGTGTGTGTGTCCGTGTTTAATCTTTTACATCCCACTCTTCACTACTCAAATTGGTTTATGCAACTCACAACCAAATAATTGATCTCTTATTTATGTGATTTTAATTCCATAAACTTGTTTTTCATGTCACTCTCCACTAATGTAAATTAAAATAATATCAAGGATTATTAGGACTTTGAAAGCTTGTAATGTATGACTAAGGTAATAGTAGGATAAAATACAATATATTGGCTTAAATTACTCATAGCACATGACTATTCTAGAACTTTATTGATGAGCACCACCACATCTTCATCTTACACCTTCATGAACCTTTCGTCTTTTAATTTGTCACCACACTTTATTCATTAATCTCCATTTTCATATTTTTTTAATTGCTACACCCCCATATTTATTTGTTTATATGAACAATGGGTATTGCACTCTTTTCTCATATTTTTTTAATTTTTTTCTGGAGTTTTAAACCACTTTCAATGCTCAAAATAATATTCCTAAAATAGCCATAAGCTAAGTGTGGGGTAATATGTAAGATAAATAGTTTGTTTCAATTCTTTGGCTAAGGTTGATTTGCACGATGACAAAGAAAATAGCTCAACAAGCTCAACAGGGAACACTAGGGATTATACATTATAAACAAGATAGCTTGAAAGGCTCAAATGGTCTAAAAATGGCCTAAATGACTTCCCCAATATTATGTACCCTAGGATTTCACCTCGAGTGACAATCAAACAAGTTCTAAAATTATATGAGATCGCAAAAAAGTATAGATTTCACATAAAAAAATTCTAAGCAAGCAGAAAATCTAAATGTTTAAAGCTTTATGTTCAATATGTCAAAGGATTACAAAAAAATGTAAAAATTGCCACAAGAGTCAAGCACATACATAAGCATAATATTCATCAATTTTCAAAAGTTATAAACAAACAAGATCACATTCTCATTATTGGCTTTGGGTGTTTGATCATAATCATCATTTCTAAACTTTTTTAAAAAAAAAAACAACCTAATGTAGAATCAACACTAAGTACTCACAACAAATACCATAAAACAGAAAATAACTAAATATCTCCAAACTTGAAATGAACATTATCCTCAATGTGAAGATATATAACACAGAAAGTGAGAAGGACTTCCCTAAAGGGGGTGTTCAATCCTTTACTTCCTCATCAGTGGGGTTGGGTATGGGTGGTGGATAGGAAAACTCAGGTGGAGGTGGTGGAGTAGGAAAAAAAACATTAGCTCCCAACTGAATGAATGCTTGCTCTATGGTGGAAATGACTCCCACCTGATAGGTGTGAAACACGGTATGGTAAGAAGCAAGCTGGTGAAAGTCAGCCCGTAATCCTTGAAAATTCATGTTGAGGCCTCGAAAATCTTGCTCCAAGGTAGTAAGCCGGTCAACGACATATATCTGACAAGAGGAGCGACATTGTTGTGAAGGAACGGCGATCTCATGAGTATGTCGGGTAGTATAACTCTTTGTAATGGCGTTGCTAATAATAGCCTTGGGAGGGAGTAGCTCTTTATCCAGTCTCCAAGTAATGCCAACAGTCTGGCAAAGGGCGGTAATAAGAGAATGATGTCCAAGGCCATTGGTGGTGGTGGACTAGATAACATGTACAATGGATTGATGGATAACATGCCCCACATCAATTGATTTGCCAATTTGTTGCTTTAAAATTTTAGTGATAAACTATGTGTATGTTTGAAAAAAAAGTAAATATTAGAATATATACGTTTGTTTATATGTTTAAGCATCAAAATTTAGTTTTATTTACTTTATGTGGTCTTGTAAATCTTGATGTATTAAGTAGTTTGTTGAGTTACATTTAATCTTTTACAGACAGTTTATAAGGTCTAATTATTTCTTAAATGATCCCACCAACCTCTAGAACTTGTTTGTTCACTAGTTAAGGTGAAATCCTAGGTGGCATAATATTAGGAAGATGATTTAGGCCATTTTTAGATCGTTTGAGCCTTTAATGTCAACCTATACTTGAATTATTCTCTAGTGTCCCCTCTTGAGCCTATTGAAATAATTCTTTGGATACCCCATACACATTATCAAACTTTATGAAAAATTTTAATTTTTCACCCTTTTCTTATTTACACAATCATTCTTGAATGAATTGTTGTATTAAAAAAAATGAAAAAAGAGAAGAAAATATTGAAAAATGATGAAAATGAAGAGATTATTAATTGAGGTGTATGATTTGAACTCCTGAAAACAAATATACCCCTGTTACATGCAACAAAAGAAATAAGTTTGGGGGTAATTCAAGATAAAAAAAAGAGGCATGTTCAATATATAAATAACGAAGGGATTGATGAAGACGTTTGTGCTCATTCATAAAAGTTTTGATATGATTGTGTTAAATGAGTAATTTTTAGATATAATTTTTCATATTTCCCACCATTGCCCAAGCCACACAATACAAGTTTTTGAAGTCCTTTTGATCTTTGATGCTATGATCTACCAACATTAGTGGAGATTAGTATGAAAAATAAGCCTATGGAGTTTGTAAGCACTTCAAAAAGACGATCAAACAGGAGTTGTTAGCTTTATAAACCTATCTGGATAATAATTATAAGTTGATAAACTACTACTTTCATACTCACACACACAAGACCATGAAGTTAAATGAAACTAATATGCATGTTAACATATAAACTTAGTATATTTTTCTAATCTTTTAAAATGAGATGTTAGAAAAATCTTTCTTGACTTTGGTAACCTGATTCAAAGAGGGGTTGTTATTAAGAATTTCATGTTTAATATTTGAAGACAAGCAAATCGTCAAATTTTGGGGAATTTGATAAGTTGGTTTTATACAAATTATTCATATACCTTTTGACTAACATTTGGATTGTTTTCAAGTATTTTTTGTCACTTTTTATGTATTTAGTTTGAAATCTTGTAGGTAATGAAAAAAAGAGAAGAAAATGAAAAGAAACCAAAAATTTGGTTGAAATATTGAAGAATCCGAATTGTGGTGCTACTGATGGTAGTTTTTGCATTTCAATCATAACTCTCTAGCCAAATATCATATTAACTTGATTTCTGATCCATTGGAAAGCTAAGAGATAGATACATTTATTTTTACCACAAAATCGAATTCATTTGATTTCAATGAAAAAAATCGAGTTCAATAGTTAGCACTAGACTAAAACTTTCTAGTATGACATATCTTGGTATTTTATGCATAACTCTCTCTAAATATGTCGCTGGAGGACAAAATGTTTGGCATTTCGGAACCAAAAATTAGAGCTACGGTTCCAGTTCATTTTGTGTTCTAACAAACAGTTTAGGGCCGTGGCCCCTGAATTCAGAGCTATGGCCCCAGTTGGTAGAAAAGTTAAAACTCAGCTTTCAAATCCAATATTGGGACTTTTTTTGGAGGACTTTAAAAGATAACTCATAAGACAACATTAATGGGTTCTTTTAGCCTAAAAACATGGAGGAAAATGAGAGAAAAAACTAAAAAAATGGGAAGGATTTCAGGTTTCTTTTGAAAAAAAGTCAAGAAAAGTGGAAGGATTTCAGGGTTATTTTGGAAGACTCTTGGGGAAAGAATCATTTTGAGAAGTTTAAAAAGGAAAATTAGCATCAATCAAAGGAAGAGGAGGTTCTTGGAGACAATAGCCATTCATTTTTCTGGAACAAAGATAGGGTATTTTTGGAGACAAGGAGTCAATTCGGTATATTTTGGAAGGGAGAACATAGGTAATAATTAGGCGAGTCATTCCTCTAGAATTTCTTGCTCATAAGGTATTTATTGTATTGAACCTAACAACTTCACTCTTGTCTTTGCATTTTTATCTTACTCTACTTGTTTATCAATCATCACTCGATTTTCTAGATAAAATTAGGACTATTTGAACTACAGTACTTGATGTAATTTTTTATTATAATCCCTATAGATACTATACTCATTTCACCGTTGTATTAAAACTTGACACCATGCACTTGCAGTTTGCATAATTTCACGAACAACTCCTCCAAGGTGTCTACTAATTGAGATTTATCACGCAACAAATAGACATAGCCGTAATATGAAAAATCAGAAATAAAGGTGATAAAATACTTTTCTCCACCAAAAGATAAAACATCAAAAGGTCCACACATATTAATGTCTTTAAGTTCAAAAGAGTTGTGTGATTGTTATGGTTGTGTTACTTAATTGTGTATTTTATACGTTTTTCCTTCATACTATCAACACAAATACCAAGATCAGTAAAATTCAAATTATAAAGAATTTCATTCTTTACTAATCTTTGTATTCTTCCTTTTGTATATGTCCCAAACATTTATGCCACAAGTGCTACAACTTTAAGGTTACAAACCCAAGTGCAGGTTGTATTAAGTAATAAATTTCTTGTGAGTCTGAGGTCGATCCACAGGGAAGTTATTTGAAGAATTCAAGTTTATATTTCTAATAAGATGGAGTTTATGTGAATTAAAATATATAAATAATTAATGTATGTTGTAACAAAAGAAAAATCGAAGTAATAAAAGTACTGAGGATTAGGGATCCACTCCTGAGTTTTGGATAGAGAAATGGTTATTTATTCTTTTTACCTCTATTAATTGCCACAATTGGAATCCATACATAATGAAGGTTCCAATTGGAAGATATTATCAAATAACTCATGCAATAAGGTAATCATGATATTGTCTTACTATTGCAAATTATCTCTTAACGCCAACACTTATTTATGGGATCAAGCATTTATACATACCTTTGTAAACAATAAATCAAGATTTCACATTAGCATTCGGTGGGTAAAACCGTACAATAAGCTAAATGAACCCAAGTATTTGTTGGGTCATTGGAGATACATAAATTAAGAATCACCACAAAATAAGTGGAGTTTAGATCAAAATTAAAAATAATAATACAACATACTTAAATATTTTCTACCTTTATAACCATTCATCTTTCTCCATCAAGAGGTTCACCCTTTTTCCTCAACAAAATAAAATTTAAAAAGACACAATAAAAGTAGCAAAGACTAAAAATATAAGAGAAACTAGAGAATGCATTTTTATTACTACTAGAAAACTTACAATACTAGAAAATATACAAACTGGATAACTTAGCCTAAAGAAACCTTCTACCCCCTTCTTTTACAAGATTAATACATGGCCTATTTATATTACTTAGAGTAATCTAGAGGCCAAATAAATAATGGACGGGTTAATCAATTGGTATGTTAGTTGCCAATAGTTGGTAAGTTGTTACACCAATTTCTTACCCACTGAATTGAATTATATTTTTTGGTCAAATACATCCAGATTTTAAAAATACATAAAGAATCAAAATTGTAGATCTTTCATCACTGATATATTTACATATATCATTTGTCAAATTTGGTAGTCGGATGAAGGAGATATGGTCAAATTACCGAGTTATATCCAAGAGTCTTTCTTTAACAACAGCAGCAACTTCCAGACTATATTTTTATCCTTTTGACATATTTTCACACCATCTTGTCTTCAGCAAACTTATGTATTTACCTCTTTTGTATAACATATCCGAATTGCAGTCCAAAATAAATTTGGGCTCAAGAGATATAATCTAATTGGTAAAATAAGTCAATATTAGGCTGAACTCTTATCCGAATTTTGGTGATCCATTTTTTATTTTTTTATTTTTTAAATACTAGAAAAACACACATTGAACATACAAGTTATGATATCAACTATCCCTCCCCCCAACCTAATCGAGACATTATCCTCAATATCAAAAATAGATAGAAAAGTAAAGTTTGAAAGATATCACCTAAAATGTGGCTAATAAAGCTGAAATAATAAAAAAAACATACTATTAGATAAAATCATTAACAATAAGTACCACAGACTGAGAGTCAAATTCAATTTGCGTTTTCGACCATTGTTCTTATTGGACCAATCCACATTGGCCAAGGCTGGATCAGGTTCTGGCACATGTGCTAGAAGTTGATCAATCAGTTGGTCAGGTGTTGGAACAGAAATGAAGATTCTTCTCGCAGACGGTGAAATAAAACCTTTTTTTCACAGCATGATCTACAAAAGATAGCAAACCATCATAAAAACCATTAATATTAAGAATACCTATAGATTTTTGGTGAATATTGAATTGTGTCGAAGAGATAACTTGGAATAATTCCTCCACTGTACCAAAATCATCAGGTAGAATGATGAATGCATCCGTATTGTTTAACATATTAGGCATTCTATCCTGAATATGTGATACTTTTAGCTCATCTCCAATGGTCATACCTGTAATATTCTGTACTGTTAAAGATTTTGGGATAACTCCTAGAACTTTCACACCTCCTATATAAGCAAAAATAGCAACACTCCTCATTAACCCCAAAGTGCCTCCTCCATATACTAAATGAATTTTTCTCTCTACTAAAGTTGTACCAACATTATTGGCTGCCCCTATAAACTCACCATTTTTCCAAGATTGGATCCACAAAAAACATAAATGCAACTGAATTTGCGAATTGAAGAAACTTTCATTTTTTTAATTATTTTTTTCTTTTTGAAAATAAGTTGTGAAAAAATAGAGTAAGTACGGTGATATTTATTGAGGTGTGAATAGGGAATGCATTTATTACATGTCTTTTTCTTTTGCCAAAAAGGTTGAAAATAAGGATACATACAAAATTTAAAAATTATCTACTTACACGTGAATGTACATGTAGTTGTGATTGTGGCTCACATCTTTCTCTGGTTTTACGTCCAGTAACGGCTTAAACGCCCTCTATGGGTCGAGGATATGCTTCTCATCTAGTTTTCTTATAAAATGGCAAACATGGTCTTTTAATGTCAGATTCCCAAGACTATAAAGCTCATATTCATTTCGAAAATGATCCCATAAATCAAGAATTGCACGTTGTACCAATCCACATGAATGCGTCTCAAGAGTCAAATTGAGCATATGGAGCCTAGGCGCCGATGCAGAGAGCCTAAGTGCCGAAAATAGAATACATAGCACCTAGACACCGCTCTTATGAGCTTAGGCACCATTTGAAGGTGCTACAGACTGAGTGTTTGGCGCTTAGGCGCCGTTCTTCTAAACCTAGGCGCCAAACGACGTGAAAATCTAAAAGTGCGGTTTTTGACTCATATTTTGGACAATAATTGTGGGAAACTATAAAAGCCTTTTGGGATTCTCTTAGGTTTGAGGACACTTAGAGAAAAAAAGAAAAAAATAAAGGCAAGTAAGGGGATTCCATCTTCAAGATTCGAAGAGTTTATTCTTTCTTTTTTCCTTTTTTTTCCTTTACCATGAACATGAGTTTGTCTATGGATTCTATGCTTATGGCTATGGGCTAATTCTCTTTTCTAGGGTTTTAATGTAATCTAATTAGGATGTTTTGAATATTTCTATCAATTCAATTCTCAATTTATTTTTTCGGGTTGAGTATTCTTCATTGTTCTTCTTCTAATTACTTGATCACTAATTAGATTATTTGTTAATCATAAGGATTTTGGAGGTGAATTATGTGTTTAGTTTGTTGTGAAAAATACCATAAATTACATGTAAGATAGAAATATAATTACATGGTTTGAGTTGTCATTACATGAGATCCATAAAAAATAATAAGTTATTGATTGTTGTAATTCACATAAGATTATAGTAGGTTAGCCATTAACGATATTTTCTTTAGACCTTGGGTGAGGTTAGTGGATAATATAAGAATTCTCGACTATCACTGGGAAATAAATTGAGATTGATAAGATAAATTATTCAATTCAGACTAATTATTGTGAAATCATAAACCTTAGGTGTTTAAATTATTAAATTTCATCTTTAATTACTTTTTAAATATTAGTTTAATTTAGTTGGGTTTAGTTTACAATCATCAACACTTTCTTGCGTTTATTTTGATAAAGTTGTAGTTGACCTAATTTCGGTACTAATAAATCTCAGTTCTTGTGGGAACGATACTCACTCATCATTTTATTACTTGTTAACGATAACATGCACTTGTGTTCGGAAAATCCACAATAAGTTTTTGGCTCTATTGTTGACGATTATTTCATTTCATTAATATCGATACTAAATAACTCTAATTTTAATAAGCATAACTACACGAATTCTAATAAGGCTTACCTGAAAAAAAGGTTCTTATCCACAAATAACTCAACCTCCTAATATAATACTATTTCTCTTATCAAGTATAGTTTTTTCAGGTTGTTCTAGTTTGAGAAAAATGTTTACTGACCTGTAAAACAAGATTTGGCATACATGGTCCTCGAAGTGTTACAGGTTTGATCAGAAACTTCAACTCTGAAGGTATTTCTACAACACCTCCCGTGACCTTGCAAGCAGATTTCCAGGCTGCTAGAAGTGCCTGCTTGTTTGATAGTACAGTAAGTATGAGACCAAATATGGAGATGATCTAGAATATTAACAACAGGAAATACTTCTTTAGGAAATGCATGCACTTGTGTAGTATATATAGCTTCAATCTGCTTTACCTTGGAGTCATCAAAAACTCCATTAGCCTTTGCTCCAAACAACAAAATGCTGAATACAGGCGACTGAGTTGGATAGGCGCTAAAATGAGGCAGCGGAGCTGGTGTAGGAGTCGGAGAGTTTACACCATCTGGAGGATTATATTGATCACCATCATTATGTTTCTTATTCTTATGCATTTTGCTTTTCTTGCCATGGTATTTCCTTGCCTCAATCGATACAGTCGAAAATATGAAAAGCCAAAGCACAAAGAGGAATACAAGAGAGGAGGTATTGGCTCTCTTCATCTAAAAGAAGGAAATGAGTTAACAATATAAGGTTGAGATGTTGGTTTTAGCAAATACGGTTCTAGATAGTTGTGTGTTTTGGAGTGATTGTGAGCCACTTCACTATCCAAATTTTCTACCCATGACCCAAGCCTTATATTACAAGCTTTAAAAGTCATTTTGATCTTTAATACTATGGTTAACCTACATTAGTGGAAATTATTATCAAAACAAGTATATGAAATATATCAATTCATCTTTAGAAGTGGGTTTTATAGAAAGTGTTTAACTTTATAAACTTATCTGAGAGATGCATATGGCTTGATGAACTGGTTATATACACACATGCAAGATCATGAGGTTAAGTTAAATTGGTATGCATGTTGGTACTTAGGTATTAATTGACTTTTGAAATTTCATTTAAGTTGGCATTTTGGCAATCTCTGAGGCATGTTGATGATTGGTACTTTGTGACACTCAAGTTTGCATCAGTTATTTGTTTTAGTTGTTCTTTTCTGTTTTGCTTGGGGGCAAGCAAATGTTTTAAGTTTGGGGGGATTTGTTGAGTTAGTTTTATACCAACAATTTATATACATTTTGCTTAACATTTTATTTGTTTTCATGTTTGTGTTACTTTTTATACATTTAGTTTGAACTCTTGTAGGTAATGGCAAAAAGATAAGAAAATGAAAAGAAACAAAAACTTGGTTAATTTTTTTAAGAATCTGCATTGTGGCACTATTGATGGTAGTATTCGTATTTTATTCATAACTTTTTGCTCAAATATCATATTAACTTTATTTTTAATCCATTGGAATTGACGAGATAGATCTACAACTTTTATATTTACCACGAAATGCGGTTTGTTTGATTTCATTGCGAAAAATCAAGTTAAACAGTCAGCATTGAACTAAAATTTTTTGGTGTTGCACATCTTGGTATTTTAGAAATAACTATCTCCACAGATTTTATATTAAGTTGATTCAAGTTTCTATGGAAAGCCAAAATATAGAACTACAATTTATTAGCAGAGAGTAAAAGCTAATTAAGAACAGAAAGAGCTCAAAAATTACTTTTAAAATGATTGATCCTACGAGAGCCTGGGCATTGCAAATTGAGCATATAGCACCTAGGCGCCAATGCAGAGAGCCTAAGCACCAAAAACGGAATACATGGTGCCTAGGAGCCATTCTTCTAAGCTTAGGCGCTATTTGAAGATGCTGCAGATAGAGTGTTTGGCGCCGTTCTTCAAATCTTACATAATAAAATGCGTGAAAATCTGAAAATGCGATTTTTGACTTGGATTTTGGACATTAATTGTCGGAAACTATAAAACCAACTTCTAAAAAAACTTTGGGGAATCTCTTAAGCTTGAGGAGACTTAAAGAAAAAAATCAAAAAAATAAAGGCAAGGGCTTGAAAATTCAAGAAGGGGATTCCATCTTCAAGATTCGAAGAGTTTCTTCTTTCCTTTTTCCTTTTTTTTTCCTTTACCATGAACATGAGTTTGTCTATGGATTCTATGCTTATAGCTATGGGCTAATTCTCTTTTTTATATTTTTGATGTAACCTAATTAGGATGTTTTAATTATTTCTATCAATTCAATTCTCGATTTATTTTTCTAAGTTGAGTATTCTTCATTGTTCTTAATGCTTCTAATTACTTGATCACTAATTAGAGGATTTGTTAATAATAAGGTTCCGAGAGGTTAATTATGTATTTAGTTTATTGTGAAGAATACCATAAATTGCATGTAAGATGGGAATATACTTGCATGATTTATGTAGTCGTTACAAGAGATCCATAGAACCTAATGAGTTGTTGATTATTGTAATTCACATAAGATTATAGTGGGTTAGCCATTAATGATATTTTCATTAGACCTTGGGTAAGGCTAGTGGATAATATAAGAATTCTCGACTATCACTTGAGAAATAAATTGAGATTGATGAGATAGATTATTCAATTTGGACTAATTATGGTGAAATAATAAACCCTATATCTTTAAATTATTGAATTTCATCTTTAATAATTTTTAATTAATAGTTTAGTTCAGTTGGGTTTAAATTATAATCATCAACACTTTCTTGTGTTTATTCAAGTAAAGTTAGAGTTGACATAATTTTGGTACTTAGTAAATCTCAGTACTCATGGGAACGATACTCACTCATTACTTTATTACTTGTTAATGATAACGTGCACTTGCATTCACAAAGTCCGCAACAACTACCCTTGGCGGCAATTTTTGAGTTAAGTTAGTGAAATCTAATATATAATTAAAATGAGTTTAGTTGTATTTTGACTTATTTAAATGGTAGTTAATAAATGGATGAAAATATGAGATATTTTGATGATTCATTTGTTAAATGAGATGGTCTCGATTTAATTGTCTTCAATATGACTTCCCCTATAGAGGCATATTAATTATAACATTGAATTACCATATTAGTAAAATGATTATATGTTCATGCATCATGCATCATGTTTACTATTTTGAATTTTAATTCGATATCTATACAAGTATTGAATATTATTTGTTTATTAATTTCAGTAATTATGTCTAGTTCAAATTTTATTGTTGCGTTCCTTGCTAATGAACAGTTGATTAGAGAACACTTTTTAAGTCAAAAAGTAATATAAACATAGTACTTTTCTATGGAAAATTCAAATTTGTCCTTGTGGGGGAATGTACTCAAGAAACTGCTATTAATGTACGAGAAAACTTTGAAATAGATTGTACCAATAATAAGGCCCATGCCAACTTGTTACCGAGCATGTCTAACGAGATTAAATTGAAACACGAAAGGATGGAGACTACTTATGATATAATAGAGTCTCTTCAATCTATGTTTAGGCAACCTTCTGATCAATCTTGTCATGAAGTTGTAAAAGACTATTAATGTGCGGATGCAGAACTAGACTTTAGTTAGGGAACATATTTTGAACTTAATTAAATATTTGAATGAAGCTGAAATCCATGGTGAGACCATTGATGAGCGCACCCAAGTGAGTATGATTTTATAATCACTATCGCCATCTTTCCTGCAGTCCAAAAGCAATTATATTATGACTAAGGTAAGTTATGATAAGACTAAAGTACTTAATGAGCTACAAAACCTTTGAAACCATTTTCATTGGAAAGGTTAAAGAATGTGCCTAGAGAAGATAAGGCAAATATTATCAAGGATAAATCGTTTTCCTCGAATAATGGTAAGAAGAGGAAGAACAAAAAAGACAGTTCTAGAACTCAATCCAAAAGAGCAATTAAGAAGGGTCCTCAAGATAAGAAGAATAACGAATCTAAGAAAAAGCCCAATGAGAAGTGTTTCAATTGTGGAGTTTAGGGGCATTGGAAGAAAAACTCTCCAAAGTATGTCTCTGAGCTATAAGAGTAGGAGCAAGGTAAATACGATTTACTTGTTCTTGAAGTTTTTTTAGTGGAAAATGGTTCATCATCCTGCATAGTTGATTTGGGATTCACTAATCATGTTTGTTCTTCTCTGCAGAAACTTAGTTCTTCTGAGGAGCTTGCCAAAGGGACATTTATGATGAGAGTTGGCAATAGGTCCTTGGTTTTGGTATAAGCAATGGAGTCATCTATCTAAATTTTAGAAATTAATATTTAATTTCAAACAATGTTTATTTAGTTCCTAGTTATTGTAAAAATTTGATTTTTATCTCCAAGTTGCATGAACAATCATTTGATTATTCTTTTTATAATAATGAGATTATTATTTCTTGAAATAGGTTTGGATATTTGTCACGCAAAGATGAAAAATGGACTTTATGGGTTAAGGCTCAATGAACAACTACTGATTAATATTAAGATGTTTAAAGTAGAACATCATAAACCTAAAAAGCAAAAGATTTTTCAAGAGGATGAAATATATCTTTGGCACCTAAGGTTAGGGTATATTAACCTAGATAATATAAATAGGTTAGTAAAGGATGAGGCTTTGAGAGAGTTAAAAGTTGGCACTCTTTCTGTTTGTGAATTTTGTCTAAAGGGTAAAGTGACTAAAAACCTTTCACTGGAAAGGGCAACCGGGCAAAAGAACTACTTGAGACTTGTTCATATGGATGTTAGTGGTCCTATGATTATATAAGCTAGAGGTGGTTGTGAATATTTCATCATATTTATTATTGATTAATCAAGATATGATTTCATTTACCTATAGATGGTTGTGAATATTTCATCATATTTATTATTGATTATTCAAGATGTGATTTCATTTACCAAATGCAGAGGACATATGAAACTTTTGGAAAGTTTGAAAAATTCCAAGTAAAGGCCAAAAAATAATTAGGTAAATTCTTAAAGTTTCTAGGATCAAATCGAAGAGGCAAGGATGTTGATATTGAGTCCAAGGACTATATGGTATTTTATACCAACTCACAGCACCTAGAACTCCTCAACAAAATAGTGTTACTAAGAGAAGACATTGAACTTTACTTGATAAGACGAGGTCAATATGAGCTACTCTTCACTACTAAATTCAATTTAGGATTATGCACTACATACTGCGGTATACATTTTGAATGTAATATCAACCAAGTCTATCCAAAAGACACCCTTATATTGTGTAATGGTAGTAAACATACTTTACATCATTTCTACTTATGGGGGTCTCCACCACATACACTTAAGCATGTTTGTTTATGGGAGAGGATGTTTATTTTATAATCATCAAGATAAGAAGGTAATTGTATGGACAAATGCTAAAAAAATTTAGAATGATTATATGATAAATTTCAAACTCACAATAAAGTTGTATTAGAGGAGTTACTTTCTGATGAGATCTAACCACAACTAATAAGAGTTGTTGGACAAATACCACCAACTCTGATCAAAATATCATCTCACCTCGAGTAATGGAAGGTCTATTAGACCACCAGCTCGCAATAGAGAGGACAGAGAGGCACAAGTTGCCATTTCTAATAATAGTGAGGATGATACATTGATATACAAGCATACAACGGAAGATTCTGATAAAAAAAATGGAAATGGGCTATGAACCAAGAAATGAAGTCTATGTACTCCAATTTTATTTGGGAACTTGTTGATCTATCTGAGGATGTCAGGCCTATTAGGTGTAAATGGATCTTCAAAAGGAATAGATGTGTAGTTGGGAAAGTATAGACTTTCAATAAAAGGCTAATGGTGAAGGGTTATACTCAAATGAGGGACTCGATTATGAAGAAACTTTTTCGCCTATGGCCATCCTTAAATCCATCCGCATACTGCTCTCTATTACTGCAAACCTAGACTATGAGATATGGCAAATAGAAGTCAAGACAGCTTTTCTGAATGGCTATCTTCAGGAAGACATTTTTATGCAACAACCATGAGCCGAAAGTTTGCAAGTTGTTGAGGTTCATTTATGAACTAAAGCAAGCTTCTAGATCATGGAACCTGAGACTTGATGAGATGATCAAATCTCATGGTTCGATCAGAATATTGATGAACCTTATGTATACAAGTATATTAAATACAAGAAGGTGGTCTTCTTGGTACTTTATGTAGATGATATTCTACTCATTATGAATGATTTTGAGATATTATCTAATGTCAAAATCCAAAAAAAGGTTACTTGTCAAACCAACATGGAATCGTCCTCTCCAAGGAGCAGTGTTCTCAAACACCTAAGGAAAAGGATGATATGAGAAGAATTCCCTATGCGCCTCAACATTAGGCATCCTTATGTACGCTATGTAGTGTACACGACTAGATATTTGTTATGCGATAGTGATAGTCAGTTGTTGTTAGACATATTCAGGATTAGATCACTAAATAACAAGAAGAATTTTCTCAAGTATCTTTATAGAACAAGATATATAATGTTGTTGTATTCATGTGGAGACCTGAATCCTTTTAAATATAGAGGTTTTGATTAATAATCAAAAAGGGACAATTTCAACTTTTGTGTTAGTACTCACTCTTTGTGGCAAGGCATAGGTCCAGAAAAGGGTTAAAGTGTTATACAATCCAGCACTATTGATTCAACCTTGGAGGCTGAATACTTAATAGTTTTTGAAGTAGCTAAAGAAGCAGTTTGACTCAAAATTCTTTATTAATTTGGAAGTTGTTCCAAATATGATAAAACAATTGTTAAATATGGGATTAAGACTAAAGGAAATGTTTCACCTGCTTTAGGGTAAGTGGGACATTGTTAGGGATCCTAACATTTTACACTTGTCTTTGTACATATTGGTATACTTATGAATATGTAAAAAAAATATTTGTTAATCTGAACATAATCTTAGCATATAAGTATTATATACGAGAGGATTAAGATTATGGATAATAAATTAAATTAGTCCACAGTGAAATTAATTAAAGTTGGAATATTTAATTAAATTATTATTAGTACAGTCCATTAACATTAAGAATATAATGGTCGTATCCATACTATTGATATAGTGACATCTAAATAGAGGCACTTTATATAATGTAATTATATTGGACTGGGCCAGATGTAATTTGAATATTTTATTTTTTTATTTATTTTTAAAAAATACAAATAACATCATTAGATGATCATATATGGATTGATCTTAATCCTAAGTAGTTATAAAGTCCTATTTATTTCAATATGATCTTTGATTTGCCCGTTAAAAGTTTGTTAAAGGTTGGTTAATTAACATTCTTAAATACTAGCATTTTGGGATTATATTGGGATAGGTAGCTGGAAATGTAACTTATAGATATGGAATTCATACCTTTCTGCGGGAAGTAAAAAGGACAGTTTTGTATCTTGGTTAAATATAGAACCGAATAGTTTAAGTGCTCAATTTATAACTTGGTTATAATTTAATTATTTATTAGTGAATTAACGCTAGACAAGAATAAACAGATAATTAAAGAGGTTAACGGAAAATGTAGCTATAATTATGAATCATCTATGGAGGGTCAAACCATATGCAGTGATTATATCGATGGACTATTTAGTGTTGATCCGAGTAAATTATTTTATAATTATAAGAGTGCAATTCTATTTTTTAGTAGAGTAATCTCAAAAGTAATAAATTGGATGAATTAATTAAAGAGTTTAATTAGTTATCTAAATTTATTGGAGCTTGTAATTATATGTACCTAGGTCCCCAATTCACCTTCGTAAACATTGTAAATAGATTTAATACGACAAATTAAATTGTGCTTATATTTGTAGGAAATTATTTTCTAGACCAAGTGTAAATTATAAATATAAAAAATACCAGAAATATTTAATATTACTACATGGATAATAAAAAAATTGAGATATGTTTCCTAATTTTTTGCTGAATATTTTGCTTCTCCTCTCCTAAACTCATTCTTGTGATTTCATGTGTTGCAAATATTACAATTATACATTATATTAGTGTTAAGAAAGTTTACTTGTTTCCATTGGTGTGGATGCTTGGATTGAAAGATCTTTGTGTCTAAATTAATCGGATCGGCTTGGAGAGAAGCAAAGCTTGAAGAGTAGGGCTCGTAGATTCTAAAAGCATCACAAGGAAAAGAAGAATTTGTTTCTATTATGTTATGTTTTCTGCAACACTCTCTGCATATTTGATATATTGTTTAATATCAATTAAAATTACATGTTCATAAAACTACATGATTTTGTAAAAAAAATTATTGTGCTTGATACCACGTTTTTCTATTGCATCCAATTTGATTAGGAAACAAAATCAAATTTTATTTCCAATAGAAAATTGAGATATAGGGTTTAAAAATAGGGTTGTTTTTTAAAAAATATTTTGACAAAATAATTATTTCTTAAAAATATCCTAAATTACCATGAAACGATGCATCCTCCTTAAAATATTTAAGACCATGGAACTAGGCATCTCTTTACGATTGCAAGTTCTTTTTCCTATCTCTAAAGAGTCAGCTCTAACAAACACACACCCCAATCAAAGATTAGACTCACAAATTTTCAACCTAAAACAATATGTTTCAAGGGAAGCTTTAACTGCTCAGAAGAAGTAAAGCTTACATTATCAAAACTCTCATTGGTGGGTTTGACAGCAATAAATGTGGAGGACAAGTATAGGCATATGCAGTAAGCAAAAAAGCCGACGATGCTTGGGATGACTGAAAAAAAATTTGTCACCTGAAGGCCACACTGTAGGTCTGTTTCACGCTTTCCTATTGTTCATTTGTTTTCTGGTGGTGATTCTTTTCTATCAGTTGACAAAAAAGGAAGACAGGCACTTGTTTCTTCTCCTTCCAATCGTCATCCTTTGCTCGTTTGGATAGGACAATAAAGAAGAAGTTCAGGCTGTGATGTGGAAACTGAACTGCAAATATGTGCTGAAAGTAGATTTTCTTGTACATTGACGTTTTTGCTTCAGTAGTCTTTTACCCCCACTATAATGTAACCACTTGTTCTGATGACTAATTTCTGTCAAAACTTTGTAGAAATGGAAGACTATGCCGTATACAATTGTAAATAAAGCTATAATTCGTATTTTTTTCTTTAGAACTGGATGTGTCAATAAATGGGAAACTTCATGCATTAATAATATGGAATAAATTTATGAGTTGTTGGATGGAAATATAAAAATGTCATAAATCGAAATGATGACATTCACAACCCCACTTAGGCAGCACGACCCAAAAGGGTAGCATCTCATGCCATATCCAAATGACATATCATTTCCGTAGAAATGACATTAACGAACCATAGTTTGATTATGTGAAGGGCCATTATGTAGATTCACGGATGCATCCATCCTGTTTTGATTTCCAAATTTCTACAGGCATAGTAGATGTAGAAAGAGGGCCTTTCCCTTTTCCACATACAATTTCTGGTGAAGAAAACAAACCAATCAAGTTTAAACTACAATTTTATTCATTTCATGAACCGGGAATAACAGCACAACGAACCATTGCAGAAAGATCACACATGAATTTTTATTTTAACACGACGGCTTCGCACAAGCCAAATCTACATATGAACAAGACGACAAAAAGGAGAGTAACAAAAGATAAGCAGCATGGAAGATGAAGAAAACATGGTACTTAACATTACGACAAGTAACTTAAGATGCCATTACTTGCAGTCCCTTGTGCTCGATGACAGCCTGTCGAAGCCGATGGTACCCGTCACGGTAGTGCTCAAGCGAGAAACAAAGCTGCCTTATTGCTTCACGTTTTTTCTCTGCTCCTTCAAGAATAATTTCTTGCTTCCTCTCCACCTCCCTTTCCAGTTCTTGAATTCTTGAGCGCAGCTCCTCTGACAATTTACGTGCCCCCTCAGCTCCAGCACTCAGATCAACATGCTCCATGTGCAATTGATGCATATGCCTGCTCATTTCATCAATCTGATCATCTTTGGAACTCACCTCTGCAGCAAGTGCAGCAATATTAATATTTAGATCATCTTCCTCAGCCATCAGCATGTCATATTTCAGCTGTAGTGCGTCAAGGTTTTTCTTTAGATTTTCCACACATTCATTCTTGTCAGCTACGTAAGCCTTCAACTGCTGAATTTGAGATCCAAATATAACTTCCATTTCTGCCTGGACTCGTCTCACGTCTTCTTCTAAGGATTGGCATCTTAAATCCAATTCTTTTCGATTTCTAGTTATTTCTGCTTGAAGTTGCTCATTTTCTTCAGATAAGCTCTTATTAGTATTGGATATTGCTTCTTTCGATCCCCTGATTTCTTGATCACCGTCTGAGAGATTGGTTTTGTACCTTGCTATGCTGTCCGGCAGCTCTGAAACCTGTAGTTTCTCTTTCTCAAGCTTATTTTTCAAGACAAAAAGCTCTTTTGGGGTCGATTTAAGCTGATCTTGCAAATTTTGAATAGAAGATCCGTTGCTTGTAAGTTCCTGCCTTAAGCTTTCAACTTCCTCTTCGGACTCAGGAAGCTTCTTTTGTGTGATTCTAAGCTCTTCCTCAGGTGTCTGCATTTTGTGCACCGAGTCCAAAACTTCGGCTTCTGAGCCATGGATACTTTCTTGAAGCTGTCTGACCTGATTTTGCTCCGTTGCTGTACTGGATTTTTGGGAAAAACCATCAGAAATCTGTTCCTCTTGCACCTGGGATTCCTCTTTGACCTCAAGAAGCTCCTCATTATTCTGCGTGCCAGAGGAACCAACTGATTCCGATTTTGATGATTCATCTCCTTCTTTATTATCCAAGTCTGAGCCACTTTCAAGAAAAAACTTAAATCCAGCAGCACGGGGAACAGATTTACGACGAATTAGCCTTCGATCAGGAGATGGAAAAATGGAAGATGATTCTGAACCAATCTCAGATGTTCCAGCGTCCTGAGATTGAAGATGTGACGGAATGTTTTTTGGGAGGTCTCCGATCACATGATCATACCGGTTGGCCAATGACCGATACATTAGACGAAAACCCTCCACAAGACTGATTAACTCTGGCATCTTTTGATTTACCATATCAGCCTTTCGGGCAAATGAATCTGCGTCTTCTTTCATGAGTTTTAACATCCGAATGACATGCTGATCCATTTCTGAGATCAAATGATCTGCTCATCGGCATATGCATTTAACATAACATGCAAGGGTTTGGTAATTCAAAATCCATTGCTTACTGAGAATCTGGATCTTATAACCAAACCCTTGCACATCACATAGATAGTAATTACATAATAAAAGCTAAGTCTGAAATAGAACAAAATTAACCCAAAATCAGTTGACATTATTTCCAATCTTGTTTTATAGGAATGGGCCAAAAGTATTTACGTATAAAGATAATGGAATTGAACTTAGAACTGCCTAGTTGTCTGGTCGGATAATTAGTCATATTAGCGTCAATACATGGTAAAAAATATTTTAGTGAATTGCTAAAATTATTGAGCTGATAAATATTGGAAACAAATTTTTATAATTTGAACTCCATTGAACATAATAACCACAATTTATATTTCCATTTATTTAGGCAAAGAATTGCCAAAATATTTTACCTTCAAGATTTTCTTGTAGCCACTTGGAGTTTTTGGGACTAATGTGGCTCTCACACCACCAGGAGTGAGTCTTGGATTCCGTCCTCTTCATTCTATTGGACTTCACCTGAAACCAAGTAACGAAGATGAAATTAGATGCCAGACACCTAAAGTTGATTCCAAGATATTCGTAATGATATTTCCAATTACGTATTTCCCCGGTTACTTTATTACAGGAAGCTCTCATGAGACCAGATCAAGTTATGGTTCAGAGTTAATAACTTATTCCAAGGACATAGCTCTTTGACAAAAGATATTCCTCCAATGAGTAAACTCATGCCAGGAGGACTCCATTGAATTTGTCGAACAAAAACGACATCATGGAGTTCGAGTTCTTACAGAGGTTGATGCCATCATTGCAAAGTTGACAGAGCCTGAGAGTTTATACAAACACCTTCCCCGGAGCAAAATAAGTCGATTACCTGCAACTTAGGATGACATAAGTTCAGACATACATGTTTAAGGTATCCATAACAACGGTTTTAATTATTTGAAGCTAGAATAACGGTGTCCCCCACAAGAAAATTAATAGAAAATATGCCCTCAGTTAACATGTGGGAGAAATTAATGAATGAAACTTGATGGTAGGAAAAAAAGAAAACAACTGAAGTTCTATGCAGCTTCAGTTTTCAAGATTTTACACACACACACACACAAAGTGAGAGAGACTATCTGTGAATACCTCAGATCAGGAGCGAAGATGTAAAATCCCAATATATACAATCCAAAAAAGCCTAAAGAAAACAGAATCTGAATCTCCGGCTGTAGAGACAGAAAAATTATATGTAGATTCTTGTTTTTCTTTCTTTAGGTGAAGGGCACTGCATTTATAGTATAGACTATAGAGAGGGAAACTGGGAAAGAGACAGTGGGAAAAGGCGGGCAACACCAATATCTGAATTTTGTTCACATGGGGAGGATTCTTCCAAGTCAAAGTCTTTGTTTAAATTATTATCTTCCTTCTTGTTTTCAGGGAAAAGTTATAAAAATTATAAAATTATTTATTAAATATAACAAAATATATTCCACCTTGTCCTTTTGGTAACTATTTATTGCAATATTTATTCTACATTGTTATTTTCGTAAACTATGTCATTCTAGTTTCTTAAGATCATAATAAAAACTTTGGTTCATCTACATTAGGTTTACAAATTGAACAAGTTTACTTGTGATCTTATTGAGTTGATTTTAATGAGGTTGATTCAAACTTAGGCTTTTTAACAATTTGAGCTCGAGCTATCCTACAAGAGCAAAATGCAACTTTATTTTTGAATATGAAAAATGGAAAAAAAAATAGAGTTCATCATATATTTAAATGACACAATTCTAATTTAAGTCAAATAGACCAAAAACTAAAATGGTTTTGAAATTGACTCAAAAAATTACGAGATTTGGCCCAAAAATACTCTAGCGTGTGAGCAAGTAAATGCTTATAAAACATTATGCTCAAAACACAACTATGTAAAATAATAATAATAAATGAATATCACTGAAAATACTGATAGATGTGTTTTTAACGTTTTTACCCACTTTAAATTTATTAATCCAGCTTTTATGTAGTAATATTAAGTTGCAACATATGGCAAAAAAGTAAAAATTAACACGAGTAATTTTTAAGCATTTTAGATATTAGATACCCTACATGCATGAAACCACACCCAAATATTGAACGAGTCACTAATTCAAAAATAGTTACAAGTACAATATTAGAACTTAAACAATTAAAGACTCCCTCTTATTATTAAAGTTGTTATTCTATCAAATCAATTAGTCAAACTTGTTTAGTAAGATCCACTCTACTTGAAACCTGTAAAGTTAAACTCCTTTTAACGTTGAAATTTTTTCACATGGTAGGCCGACCTTCTCCTGAAAATCTTCAAATTCTTCTCCAAAATTATACTTTTCTCTCGAAAAGCTCTCCCTCTTCCCTAAAGAGTGTCATTTTCAATGAACCACTCAATGCAGAATATAGTGAATTGCTTGAAACAATAATGGATCATGTGATTTGCCCTGAGACTTCTTTTATGTAACATCCTTGGAACCCCATAAACTGATCTTCAAATCATCTAAATATGTTGCAATATCTTCAAGATCCTCACTTAGATTCTTTCCCTATCCACAAGATACCGGGCTTGATCTTTTCAATATCTCATAATATTTCATTGCCAAAATCTCACACAAAAATCTATCGTGAGTATCTCTTTCCAAATTTATCAAATCTACACATAATCAATTTGAACTGTTAAGTGAAACAATGAATTTTCGATGTTTTAATATGGCAAGTCCAGCACTTTCCATTGTTGCAATATTTCAACTTGTGCATGAATTTTTCATTATGTCACCAAACTCATTCTTATTAGTAGATTTTTGGACTTCTACTTGAAATGTAATTCTTTTTCTCTCTCGCTTTGTTTCAAGTTTATTTCAAAAATCTGCAGAGAGCCCATCAACTCATCTGGCCTCAGTGTTATAACTTTATGAGCTTTTTCAATGGTAGTAACCTTGTATGCAAATGTCTCGAGCAATAACCTCAGGGTCTTTCTTACAACTTTGAAGTCATTGTACTTTTCTCCAAGTGCTTGGGCTTTATTGGCTATGTCATAATTTTGCATTAAAGTCAGCAATTTTCTTATTATCCTCTATCCTTAGATCTTCAAATCTTGAAGCAAATATATGTAATTTTGAGAGTATGATTGTTGCAGTTCACTCATATGCAACTTTCTGAATCTCCCAAGCTTCCTTAGTAGACTCACATGTTGGGA
>JAGSPU010001232.1:0-26309 GCA_019321725.1 Paulownia fortunei | reverse complement strand
TTATTTTTTAAACCTACCTCTAGCAATGACAATAAATAAAGGAAGAAAAGTTATGTTTTATATATTTTTAAGAGTTTAGATTATTTATATATTGGTTAGCTAACACTATAATAAACATATTTAAATGAACTGAAATAGAATAAATGCTTTAAAATAATATTAGTTACGTTTATTTATTTATAGATTATATATAATTAATTTCACTTTTTAGATTTAAAATTTTATAAATATTTATATTTGTAGTTATTATTATAGTAAAAAAATTAGTATATACAATTAAATTAAATAGCGTAAAATAAAGAAAATTTTAATTATACTATCAACATTAATGTACTAGCTTTAGTTATTCAAAATAGAAACTATTTAATGCTATCGATTAAAATATGTTTACATTTGAAATATTAGAATATAAATTTATTTACTTAAATACAAATTTTAATGTTTTTTTACTAAATTTTTAAAAATTTTGAAAATATTTGTGTTTTGTTCCACTTTTAAATTGAATATACACTTTAGTCATTCAAAAAATATTACCATTTAATACTATTTAAGAAATTTAATTATATTTACTTTTCACAAATTGAATACATATTAATTTTTTTGTCGTAGTTTCGTAGTTTCTAAATTTTTTATTTATTTTATATTTTTGTTCGTGTGCTATACAATATAGGAGTATACTTTTAAAATATTTTCAAAAAAAATAGAAAACAATTTTTAATATTTTTTAAACATACTCAATTGCCTCTAGCAATGACAGTAAGAAAGAAAAAAGTTATGTTTTTATTAGATTTTAGAATTTTTAGATTATTTATATATTGTTTAGTTACACCGAAATAAAATAATTTAGTATTATCCAAATCAAACTGTGATTGATTTAAAATATTTTGTTACGTATTATTTATTTCTGTATTTAACTAATTTCACTTTTTAGATTTTAAAATTTTAAAATATTTATTTTGTAGTTTTTTTAGTATAAATTAGTATATTACAATTAAATTAAATAGCGTAAAATAAAGAAAACTTTAATTAATACTATCAACATTAATGTACTAGCTTTAGTTTTCAAAAATAGAAACTATTTAATGCTTGATTAAAATATGTTTACATTTGAAATATTAAGAATTTATTTTATTTACTTTTTTTGCATTTTTTACTAAATTTTAAAATTTGAAATATTTGTGTTTTAGTTCCACTTTTAAAATTGAATATACACTTTAGTCATTCAAAATAATACCATTTAATACTATTTAAGTTTTTTATTTTACTTTTCACAAACAATATATTAATTTTTTATCGTAGTTTTGTAGTTTTTAAATTTTTTTATATATTTTATATTTTTGAGTTCTTGTGCTAGTACAATTTAGTATATACTTTTTAAATTATATTTCAAAAGGTAGAAAATATTTCAATAATTATATTTTATTATGAAACATAATTGCTCATAGCAATAACATAAAAAAAGGAAGAAAAGTTATGTTTTTATTAGATTTTGGAATTTTAGATTATTTATATATATGTTTAGTTACACGAAATAAAATAATTTAGTATTATCCAAATCAACTGAAATAGATATGCTCTAAAAATATTTGTTAGGTATTATTTATTTCTGTATTTAATTAATTTCACTTTTTAGATTTTAAAAATTTAAAATATTTATATTTGTAGTTATTATTATAGTAAAAATTTAGTATATACAATTAAATTAAATAGCGTAAAATAAAGAAAACTTTAATTATACTATCAACATTAATGTACTAGCTTTAGTTATTCAAAATAGAAACTATTTAATGCTATCAATATTAAAATATGTTTACATTTGAAATATTAGAATATAAATTTATATTTACTTAAATACAATTTTTAATGCTTTTTTTACTAAATTTTAAAATTTTGAAATATTTTTGTTTTAGTTCCATTTTAAAATTGAATATACACTTTAGTCATTCTAAAATAAAACCATTTAACACTACTTAAGAAATTTAATTATATTTACTTTTCACAAATTGAATATATATTAATTTTTTATGTCGTATTTTTTTTGTTTTTAAATTTTTATATATTTATTATATTTTTGAGTTAATGTGCTAGTACAATTTAGTATATACTTTTAAATTATATTTCTAAAAAATAGAAAAAATATTTTCAATAATTTTATTTTTTAAACCTACTCAATTGCCTCTAGCAATGACAATAAATAAAAAGGAAGAAAAGTTATGTTTTTATTAGATTTTAGAATTTTAGATTATTTATATATTGTTTAGTTACACGAAATAAAAATAATTAGTATTATCCAAATCAACTGAAATAGATATGCTTTAAAAATATTTATTACGTATTATTTTATTTCTGTATTTAATTAATTTCACTTTTTAGATTTTAAAATTTTAAAATATTTATATTTGTAGTTATTATTATAGTAAAAAATTAGTATATACAATTAAATTAAATAGCGTAAAATAAAGAAAACTTTAATTATACTATCAACATTAATGTACTAGCTTTAGTTATTCAATAGAAACTATTTAATGCTATCAATTAAAATATGTTTACATTTGAAATATTAGAATATAAATTTATTTACTTAAATACAATTTTTAATGCTTTTTTACTAAATTTTAAAATTTTGAAATATTTGTGTTTTAGTTCCACTTTTAAAATTGAATATACACTTTAGTCATTCTAAATAAAACCATTTAACACTACTTAAGAAATTTAATTATATTTACTTTTCACAAATTGAATATATATTAATTTTTTTATCGTATTTTTTTTGTTTTTAAATTTTTTATACATTTCATATTTTTGAGTTAATGTGCTAGTACAATTTAGTATATACTTTTAAATTATATTTCAAAAAAATAGAAAAATATTTCAATAATTTTTTTTTTAAACCTACCTCTAGCAATGACAATAAATAAAAGGAAGAAAAGTTATGTTTTTATTATATTTTAGAAGTTTAGATTATTTATATATTGGTTAGCTACACTAAATAAAAACAATTTAATGAACTGAAATAGATATGCTTTAAAAATATTAGTTACGTATTATTTATTTTTATATTTAATTAATTTCACTTTTTAGATTTTAAAATTTTAAAATATTTATATTTGTAGTTATTATTATAGTAAAAAAATAGTATATACAATTAAATTAAATAGCGTAAAATAAAGAAAACTTTAATTATACTATCAACATTAATGTTCTAGCTTTAGTTATTCAAAATAGAAACTATTTAATGCTATCGATTAAAATATGTTTACATTTGAAATATTAGAATATAAATTTATTTACTTAAATACAATTTTTAATGCTTTTTTACTAAATTTTAAAATTTTGAAATATTTGTGTTTTAGTTCCACTTTTAAAATTGAATATACACTTTAGTCATTCTAAATAAAACCATTGAACACTACTTAAGAAATTTAATTATATTTACTTTTCACAAATTGAATATATATTAATTTTTTTATCGTATTTTTTTTGTTTTTAAATTTTTTATACATTTTATATTTTTGAGTTAATGTGCCAGTACAATTTAGTATATACTTTTAAATTATATTTCAAAAAAATAGAAAAATATTTCAATAATTTTATTTTTTAAACCTACTCAATTGCCTCTAGCAATGACAATAAATAAAAGGATGAAAAGTTATGTTTTTATTATATTTTAGAAGTTTAGATTATTTATATATTGGTTAGCTACACTAAATAAAAACAATTTAATGAACTGAAATAGATATGCTTTAAAAATATTAGTTACGTATTATTTATTTTTGTATTTAATTAATTTCACTTTTTAGATTTTAAAATTTTAAAATATTTATATTTGTAGTTATTATTATAGTAAAAAATTAGTATATACAATTAAATTAAATAGCGTAAAATAAAGAAAATTTTAATTATACTATCAACATTAATGTACTAGCTTTAGTTATTCAAAATAGAAACTATTTAATGCTATCGATTAAAATTTGTTTACATTTGAAATATTAGAATATAAATTTCTCGTTGTCTCATGCTTCTTGCTAAATTATATGTCGAACGAGTCGATATACGAATGTTCGTTTTCAATGAAATTGATTCTAGTGAATTACATCTTACACCATGATTGTACTATAGCTAAAGATTAATTGTGCATAAAAATTGACTCAATTGGAAAAAAATTCAAAGAGAACAATCTCATTTAGAGTGAAAGGGCAATATAACACTAGGTGTGAAATGATAGATATACAAAATTTATTAGATAAATACGAGCTACATAGAGACTCGCAATATGAGTAAGTTTTGGACAAGACTATTTCTGAAGTTTGATAAAAAAGCAATTAAAACAAGATGAATATATGGTACAAGTTCAAACTATTGTAACATTTATATTGGATCAGAATATGAACATTCATCACACTTAGCATGTCCTCTTGTTGGGATATTTGTGTCTAAAAAAATTAAATAATGCTAAATGAGTAGGAATAAATAGCTGATGCACATTAGAAATGTTTGCAAACTTAAGTAGAAACAAATATTAACTAAATGACAAAAGCAGACAAATGAGTCCACAGATAA
The DNA here is from genome assembly GCA_019321725.1 of Paulownia fortunei. Taxonomy (NCBI): domain Eukaryota; kingdom Viridiplantae; phylum Streptophyta; class Magnoliopsida; order Lamiales; family Paulowniaceae; genus Paulownia; species Paulownia fortunei. The sequence continues at coordinate 21,749 of JAGSPU010001232.1, read as the reverse complement.
ATCTGCTCTTACACATCTTTAGGCCTTACATTTTGATTGCGGATGAGTTAAAAGACGAGGGGCACAAAATAGGAGTTTCTCAAAAATTGCATGAGCTCAGTGAAAACGAATGAAATGATGCGATGCACAAAAATTTCATATTCAACCTCAAATGATGACATATCTCGCCAGTTATTTATAACTTATAAGAGCGATGCGATTCTTGAGATAAAGTCAAAACTGACATCAACATTGTGAAAAAAGACTAGCAGGACCAATTGAATTTAATGCTTTCTTGCGTAAAACTTTAGTTAGTCTTATTCTTTTATTAGGGAAATTAAAAAGAAATCCAAGTTCCCAATGTATAAAATCAAGCATTAGATGATCAAATGTAAAACAGGCTAAAAAAGAAATCACACTCACTTTATGTGTGGGAATGTACTATAATAATGTTATACCTAAAGTTTGAGCACAAGCGGACATCATCTCCACGTAAAAACATGTAAGTGGAAATCTGTGATGTTATTCTTTAGAAGTTAAAAACAACCATAAATTTAACATGGGATGAGATAACGGACATAGGGTACACTGATTCAATTTTCTCGTTGTCTCATGCTTCTTGCTAAATTATATGCCGAACGAGTCGATATACGAACATTCGTTTTCAATGAAATTGATTTCTAGTGAATTATAGCTTACACCATGATTGTACTATAGCTAAAGATTAATTGTGCATAAAAATTGACTCAATGGAAAAAAAATTCAAAGAGAACAATCTCATTTAGAGTGAAAGGGCAATATAACACTAGGTGTGAAATGATTAGATATACAAAATTTATTAGATAAATACGACTTACACAGAGACTCGCAATATGAGTAAGTTTTGGACAAGACTATTTTTGAAGTTTGATTAAAAAAGCAATTAAAACAAGATGAATATATGGTATAAGTTCAAACTATTGTAACAATTTATATTGGATCAGAATATGAACATTCATCACACTTAGCATGTCCTCTTGTTGGGATATTTTTGTGTCTAAAAAAATTAAATAATGCTAAATGAGTAGGAATAAATAGCTGATGCACATTAGAAATGTTTGCAAACTTAAGTAGAAACAAATATTAACTAAATGACAAAAGCAGACAAATGAGTCCACAGATAAATCTGCTCTTACACATCTTTAGGCCTTACATTTTGATTGCGGATGAGTTAAAAGACGAGGGGCACAAAATAGGAGTTTCTCAAAGAATTGCATGAGCTCAGTGAAAACGAATGAAATGATGCGATGCACAAAAATTTCATATTCAACCTCAAATGATGACATATCTCGCCAGTTATTTATAACTTATAAAGCGATGCGATTCCTGAAGATAAAGTCAAAACTGACATCAACATTGTGAAAAAAGACTAGCAGGACCAATTGAATTTAATGCTTTCTTGCGTAAAACTTTAGTTAGTCTTATTCTTTTATTAGGAAATTAAAAAGAAATCCAAGTTCCCAATGTATAAAATCAAGCATTAGATGATCAAATGTAAAACAGGCTAAAAAAGAAATCACACTCACTTTATGTGTGGGATGTACTATAATAATGTTATACCTAAAGTTTGAGCACAAGCGGACATCATCTCCACGTAAAAACATGCAAGTGGAAATCTGTGATGTTATTCTATTTAGAAGTTAAAAACAACCATAACTTTTAACATGGGATGAGATAACGGACATAGGGTACACTGATTCAATTTTCTCGTTGTCTCATGCTTCTTGCTAAATTATATGCCGAACGAGTCGATATACGAACATTCGTTTTCAATGAAATTGATTTCTAGTGAATTATAGCTTACACCATGATTGTACTATAGCTAAAGATTAATTGTGCATAAAAATTGACTCAATTGGAAAAAAATTCAAAGAGAACAATCTCATTTAGAGTGAAAGGGCAATATAACACTAGGTGTGAAATGATTAGATATACAAAATTTATTAGATAAATACGACTTACACAGAGACTCGCAATATGAGTAAGTTTTGGACAAGACTATTTTTGAAGTTTGATTAAAAAAGCAATTAAAACAAGATGAATATATGGTATAAGTTCAAACTATTGTAACAATTTATATTGGATCAGAATATGAACATTCATCACACTTAGCATGTCCTCTTGTTGGGATATTTGTGTCTAAAAAAATTAAATAATGCTAAATGAGAAGAATAAATAGCTGATGCACATTAGAAATGTTTGCAAACTTAAGTAGAAACAAATATTAACTAAATGACAAAAGCAGACAAATGAGTCCACAGATAAATCTGCTCTTACACATCTTTAGGCCTTACATTTTGATTGCGGATGAGTTAAAAGACGAGGGGCACAAAATAGGAGTTTTGCATGAGCTCAGTGAAAACGAATGAAATGATGCGATGCACAAAAATTTCATATTCAACCTCAAATGATGACATATTCTCGCCAGTTATTATAACTTATAAGAGCGATGCGATTCCTGAAGATAAAGTCAAAACTGACATCAACATTGTGAAAAAAGACTAGCAGGACCAATTGAATTTAATGCTTTCTTGCGTAAAACTTTAGTTAGTCTTATTCTTTTATTAGGGAAATTAAAAAGAAATCCAAGTTCCCAATGTATAAAATCAAGCATTAGATGATCAAATGTAAAACAGGCTAAAAAAGAAATCACACTCACTTTATGTGTGGGAATGTACTATAATAATGTTATACCTAAAGTTTGAGCACAAGCGGACATCATCTCCACGTAAAAACATGCAAGTGGAAATCTGTGATGTTATTCTATTTAGAAGTTAAAAACAACCATAACTTTTAACATGGGATGAGATAACGGACATAGGGTACACTGATTCAATTTTCTCGTTGTCTCATGCTTCTTGCTAAATTATATGCCGAACGAGTCGATATACGAACATTCGTTTTCAATGAAATTGATTTCTAGTGAATTACAGCTTACACCATGATTGTACTATCGCTAAGATTAATTGTGCATTTCTAATGTGCATGAGATATTAACCCCTACTCATTTAGCATTATTTTATTTTTTTAGGCACAAATATCCCAACAAGAGGACATGCTAAGTGTGATGAATGTTCATATTCTAATCCAATATAAAATGTTACAATAGTTTGAACTTGTACCATATATTCATCTTGTTTTAATTGCTTTTTTAATCAAACTTCAGAAATAGTCTTGTCCAAAACTTACTCATATTGCGAGTCTCTCTGTAGCTCGTATTTATCTAATAAATTTTGTATATCTGATCATTTCACACCTAGTGTTATATTTCCCTTTGACTCTAAATGAGATTGTTCTCTTGAATTTTTTTCCAATTGAGTCAATTTCTATGCACAATTAATATTTAGCTATAGTACAATCATGGTGTAAGCTGTAATTCACTAGAAATCAATTTCATTGAAAACGAACATTCGTATATCGACTCGTTCGACATATAATTTAGCAAGAAGCATGAGACAACGAGAAAATTGAATCAGTGTACCCTATGTCCGTTATCTCATCCCATGTTAAAAGTTATGGTTGTTTTTAACTTCTAAATAGAATAACATCATAGATTTCCACTTGCATGTTTTTACGTGGAGATGATGTCCGCTTGTGCTCAAACTTTAGGTATAACATTATTATAGTACATTCCCACAATAAAGTGAGTGTGATTTCTTTTTTAGCCTGTTTTACATTTGATCATCTAATGCTTGATTTTACACATTGGGAACTTGGATTTCTTTTTAATTTCCCTAATAAAAGAATAAGACTAACTAAAGTTCTACGCAAGAAAGCATTAAATTCAATTGGTCCTGCTAGTCTTTTTTCACAATGTTGATGTCAGTTTTGACTTTATCTTCAGGAATCGCATCGCTCATATAAGTTATAAATAACTGCGAGATATGTCATCATTTGAGGTTGAATATGAAATTTTTGTGCATCGCATCATTTCATTTGTTTTCACTGAGCTCATGCAATTCTTTGAAAAAATCCTATTTTGTGCCCCTCATCTTTTAACTTATCCGCAATCAAAATGTAAGGCCTAAAGATGTTAAACAGCAGATTTATGTGTGGACTCATTTGTCTACTTTTGTCATTAAGTTAATATTTTTTTCTACTTAAGTTTGCAAACATTTCTAATGTGCATGAGATATTAACCCCTACTCATTTAGCATTATTTAATTTTTTTAGGCACAAATATCCCAACAAGAGGACATGCTAAGTGTGATGAATGTTCATATTTTGATCCAATATAAAATGTTACAATAGTTTGAACTTGTACCATATATTCATCTTGTTTTAATTGCTTTTTTAATCAAACTTCAGAAATAGTCTTGTCCAAAACTTACTCATATTGCGAGTCTCTGTGTAGCTCGTATTTATCTAATAAATTTTGTATATCTGATCATTTCACACCTAGTGTTATATTGCCCTTTCACTCTAAATGAGATTGTTCTCTTGAATTTTTTTCCAATTGAGTCAATTTCTATGCACAATTAATATTTAGCTATAGTACAATCATGGTGTAAGCTGTAATTCACTAGAAATCAATTTCATTGAAAACGAACATTCGTATATCGACTCGTTCGACATATAATTTAGCAAGAAGCATGAGACAACGAGAAAATTGAATCAGTTTACCCTATGTACGTTATCTCATGCCATGTTAAAAGTTATGGTTGTTTTTAACTTCTAAATAGAATAACATCATAGATTTCCACTTGCATGTTTTTACGTGGAGATGATGTCCGCTTGTGCTCAAACTTTAGGTATAACATTATTATAGTATTCCACAAATAAAGTGAGTGTGATTTCTTTTTTAACCTGTTTTACATTTGATCATCTAATGCTTGATTTTACACATTGGGAACTTGGATTTCTTTTTAATTTCCCTAATAAAAGAATAAGACTAACTAAAGTTCTACGCAAGAAAGCATTAATGCAATTGGTCCTGCTAGTCTTTTTTCACAATGTTGATGTTAGTTTTGACTTTATCTTCAGGAATCGCATCGCTCATATAGGTTATAAATAACTGCGAGATAATGTCATCATTTGAGGTTGAATATGAAATTTTTGTGCATCGCATCATTTCATTTGTTTTCACTGAGCTCATCCAATTCTTTGAAAAAAATCTATTTTGTGCCCATCATCTTTTAACTTATCCGCAATCAAAATGTAAGGCCTAAAGATGTGTAAAGCAGATTTATGTGTGGACTCATTTGTCTACTTTTGTCATTAAGTTAATATTTTTTTCTACTTAAGTTTGCAAACATTTCTAATGTGCATGAGATATTAACCCCTACTCATTTAGCATTATTTAATTTTTTTAGGCACAAATATCCCAACAAGAGGACATGCTAAGTGTGATGAATGTTCATATTTTATCCAATATAAAATGTTACAATAGTTTGAACTTGTAACATATATTCATCTTGTTTTAATTGCTTTTTTAATCAAACTTCAGAAATAGTCTTGTCCAAAACTTACTCATATTGCGAGTCTCTGTGTAGCTCGTATTTATCTAATAAATTTTGTATATCTGATCATTTCACACCTAGTGTTATATTGCCCTTTCACTCTAAATGAGATTGTTCTCTTTGAATTTTTTTCCAATTGAGTCAATTTCTATGCACAATTAATATTTAGCTATAGTACAATCATGGTGTAAGCTGTAATTCACTAGAAATCAATTTCATTGAAAACGAACATTCGTATATCGACTCGTTCGACATATAATTTAGCAAGAAGCATGAGACAACGAGAAAATTGAATCAGTTTACCCTATGTACGTTATCTCATGCCATGTTAAAAGTTATGGTTGTTTTTAACTTCTAAATAGAATAACATCATAGATTTCCACTTGCATGTTTTTACGTGGAGATGATGTCCGCTTGTGCTCAAACTTTAGGTATAACATTATTATAGTACATTCCCACAAATAAAGTGAGTGTGATTTCTTTTTAACCTGTTTTACATTTGATCATCTAATGCTTGATTTTACACATTGGGAACTTGGATTTCTTTTTAATTTCCCTAATAAAAGAATAAGACTAACTAAAGTTCTACGCAAGAAAGCATTAAATGCAATTGGTCCTGCTAGTCTTTTTTCACAATGTTGATGTCAGTTTTGACTTTATCTTCAGGAATCGCATCGCTCATATAAGTTATAAATAACTGCCGAGATATGTCATCATTTGAGGTTGAATATGAAATTTTTGTGCATCGCATAATTTCATTTGTTTTCACTGAGCTCATGCAATTCTTTGAAAAAATCCTATTTTGTGCCCCTCAACTTTTAACTTATCCGCAATCAAAATGTAAGCCTAAAGATGTTAAACAGCGGATTTATGTGTGGACTCATTTGTCTACTTTTGTCATTAAGTTAATATTTTTTCCTACTTAAGTTTGCAAACATTTCTAATGTGCATGAGATATTAACCCCTACTCATTTAGCATTATTTAATTTTTTTAGGCACAAATATCCCAACAAGAGGACATGCTAAGTGTGATGAATGTTCAATTTTATCCAATATAAAATGTTACAATAGTTTGAACTTGTACCATATATTCATCTTGTTTTAATTGCTTTTTTAATCAAACTTCAGAAATAGTCTTGTCCAAAACTTACTCATATTGCGAGTCTCTGTGTAGCTCGTATTTATCTAATAAATTTTGTATATATCTGATCATTTCACACCTAGTGTTATATTGCCCTTTGACTCTAAATGAGATTGTTCTCTTTGAATTTTTTTACAATTGAGTCAATTTCTATGCACAATTAATTTTTAGCTATAGTACAATCATGGTGTAAGCTGTAATTCACTAGAAATCAATTTCATTGAAAACGAACATTCGTATATCGACTCGTTCGACATATAATTTAGCAAGAAGCATGAGACAACGAGAAAATTGAATCAGTGTACCCTATGTCTGTTATCTCATCCCATGTTAAAAGTTATGGTTGTTTTTAACTTCTAAATAGACTAACATCATAGATTTCCACTTGCATGTTTTTACGTGGAGATGATGTCCGCTTGTGCTCAAACTTTAGGTATAACATTATTATAGTACATTCCCACACATAAAGTGAGTGTGATTTCTTTTTTAGCTTGTTTTACATTTGATCATCTAATGCTTGATTTTACACATTGGAACTTGGATTTCTTTTTAATTTCCCTAATAAAAGAATAAGACTAACTAAAGTTCTACGCAAGAAAGCATTAAATTCAATTGGTCCTGCTAGTCTTTTTTCACAATGTTGATGTCAGTTTTGACTTTATCTTCAGGAATCGCATCGCTCATATAAGTTATAAATAACTGCCGAGATATGTCATTTTGAGGTTGAATATGAAATTTTTGTGCATCGCATCATTTCATTTGTTTTCACTGAGCTCATGCAATTCTTTGAAAAAATCCTATTTTGTGCCCCTCATCTTTTAACTTATCCGCAATCAAAATGTAAGGCCTAAAGATGTTAAACAGCGGATTTATGTGTGGACTCATTTGTCTACTTTTGTCATTAAGTTAATATTTTTTTCTACTTAAGTTTGCAAACATTTCTAATGTGCATGAGATATTAACCCCTACTCATTTAGCATTATTTAATTTTTTTAGGCACAAATATCCCAACAAGAGGACATGCTAAGTGTGATGAATGTTCATATTCTGATCCAATATAAAATGATACAATAGTTTGAACTTGTACCATATATTCATCTTGTTTTAATTGCTTTTTTAATCAAACTTCAGAAATAGTCTTGTCCAAAACTTACTCATATTGCGAGTCTCTGTGTAGCTCGTATTTATCTAAAAAATTTGTATATCTGATCATTTCACACCTAGTGTTATATTGCCCTTTCACTCTAAATGAGATTGTTCTCTTTGAATTTTTTTCCAATTGAGTCAATTTCTATGCACAATTAATCTTTAGCTATAGTACAATCATGGTGTAAGCTGTAATTCACTAGAAATCAATTTCATTGAAAACGAACATTCGTATATCGACTCGTTCGACATATAATTTAGCAAGAAGCATGAGACAACGAGAAAATTGAATCAGTGTACCCTATGTCCGTTATCTCATCCCATGTTAAAAGTTATGGTTGTTTTTAACTTCTAAATAGAATAACATCATAGATTTCCACTTGCATGTTTTTACGTGGAGATGATGTCCGCTTGTGCTCAAACTTTAGGTATAACATTATTATAGTACATTCCCACATAAAGTGAGTGTGATTTCTTTTTTAGCCTGTTTTACATTTGATCATCTAATGCTTGATTTTACACATTGGGAACTTGGATTTCTTTTTAATTTCCCTAATAAAAGAATAAGACTAACTAAAGTTCTACGCAAGAAAGCATTAAATTCAATTGGTCCTGCTAGTCTTTTTTCACAATGTTGATGTCAGTTTTGACTTTATCTTCAGGAATCGCATCGCTCATATAAGTTATAAATAACTGGCGAGATATGTCATCATTTGAGGTTGAATATGAAATTTTTGTGCATCGCATCATTTCATTTGTTTTCACTGAGCTCATGCAATTCTTTGAAAAAATCCTATTTTGTGCCCCTCATCTTTTAACTTATCCGCAATCAAAATGTAAGCCTAAAGATGTGTAACAGCAGATTTATGTGTGGACTCATTTGTCTACTTTTGTCATTAAGTTAATATTTTTTTCTACTTAAGTTTGCAAACATTTCTAATGTGCATGAGATATTAACCCCTACTCATTTAGCATTATTTAATTTTTTTAGGCACAAATATCCCAACAAGAGGACATGCTAAGTGTGATGAATGTTCATATCTGATCCAATATAAAATGATACAATAGTTTGAACTTGTACCATATATTCATCTTGTTTTAATTGCTTTTTTAATCAAACTTCAGAAATAGTCTTGTCCAAAACTTACTCATATTGCGAGTCTCTGTGTAGCTCGTATTAATCTAATAAAATTTGTATATCTGATCATTTCACACCTAGTGTTATATTGCCCTTTCAATGTAACTGAGATTGTTCTCTTTGAATTTTTTTCCAATTGAGTCAATTTCTATGCACAATTAATATTTAGCTATAGTACAATCATGGTGTAAGCTGTAATTCACTAGAAATCAATTTCATTGAAAACGAACATTCGTATATCGACTCATTCGACATATAATTTAGCAAGAAGCATGAGACAACGAGAAAATTGAATCAGTGTACCCTATGTACGTTATCTCATGCCATGTTAAAAGTTATGATTGTTTTTAACTTCTAAATAGAATAACATCATAGATTTCCACTTGCATGTTTTTACGTGGAGATGATGTCCGCTTGTGCTCAAACTTTAGGTATAACATTATTATAGTACATTCCCACAAATAAAGTGAGTGTGATTTCTTTTTTTTACCTGTTTTACATTTGATCATCTAATGCTTGATTTTACACATTGGAACTTGGATTTCTTTTTAATTTCCCTAATAAAAGAATAAGACTAACTAAAGTTCTACGCAAGAAAGCATTAAATGCAATTGGTCCTGCTAGTCTTTTTTCACAATGTTGATGTCAGTTTTGACTTTATCTTCAGGAATCGCATCGCTCATATAAGTTATAAATAACTGGCGAGATATGTCATCATTTGAGGTTGAATATGAAATTTTTGTGATCGCATCATTTCATTTGTTTTCACTGAGCTCATGCAATTCTTTGAAAAATCCTATTTTGTGCCCCTCATCTTTTAACTTATCCGCAATCAAAATGTAAGGCCTAAAGATGTTAAACAGCGGATTTATGTGTGGACTCATTTGTCTACTTTTGTCATTAAGTTAATATTTTTTTCTACTTAAGTTTGCAAACATTTCTAATGTGCATGAGATATTAACCCTACTCATTTAGCATTATTTAATTTTTTTAGGCACAAATATCCCAACAAGAGGACATGCTAAGTGTGATGAATGTTCAAATTTTTATCCAATATAAAATGTTACAATAGTTTGAACTTGTACCATATATTCATCTTGTTTTAATTGCTTTTTTAATCAAACTTCAGAAATAGTCTTGTCCAAAACTTACTCATATTGCGAGTCTCTGTGTAGCTCGTATTTATCTAATAAATTTTTTATATCTGATCATTTCACACCTAGTGTTATATTGCCCTTTGACACTAAATGAGATTGTTCTCTTTGAATTTTTTTCCAATTGAGTCAATTTCTATGCACAATTAATATTAGCTATAGTACAATCATGGTGTAAGCTGTAATTCACTAGAAATCAATTTCATTGAAAACGAACATTCGTATATCGACTCGTTCGACATATAATTTAGCAAGAAGCATGAGACAACGAGAAAATTGAATCAGTGTACCCCATGTCTGTTATCTCATCCCATGTTAAAAGTTATGGTTGTTTTTAACTTCTAAATAGACTAACATCATAGATTTCCACTTGCATGTTTTTACGTGGAGATGATGTCCGCTTGTGCTCAAACTTTAGGTATAACATTATTATAGTACATTCCCACACATAAAGTGAGTGTGATTTCTTTTTTAGCCTGTTTTACATTTGATCATCTAATGCTTGATTTTACACATTGGAACTTGGATTTCTTTTTAATTTCCCTAATAAAAGAATAAGACTAACTAAAGTTCTACGCAAGAAAGCATTAAATGCAATTGGTCCTGCTAGTCTTTTTTCACAATATTGATGTCAGTTTTGACTTTATCTTCAGGAATCGCATCGCTCATATAAGTTATAAATAACTGGCGAGATATGTCATCATTTGAGGTTGAATATGAAATTTTTGTGCATCGCATCATTTCATTTGTTTTCACTGAGCTCATGCAATTCTTTGAAAAAATCCTATTTTGTGCCCCTCATCTTTTAACTTATCCGCAATCAAAATGTAAGGCCTAAAGATGTTAAACAGCGGATTTATGTGTGGGCTCATTTGTCTACTTTTGTCATTAAGTTAATATTTTTTTCTACTTAAGTTTGCAAACATTTCTAATGTGCATGAGATATTAACCCTACTCATTTAGCATTATTTAATTTTTTTTAGTCACAAATATCCCAACAAGAGGACATGCTAAGTGTGATGAATGTTCATATTCTAATCTAATATAAAATGTTACAATAGTTTGAACTTGTACCATATATTCATCTTGTTTTTGTTGCTTTTAATCAAATTTAGAAATAGTCTTGTCCAAAACTTACTCATATTGCGAGTCTCTGTGTAGCTCGTATTTATCTAATAAATTTTGTATATCTGATCATTTCACACCTAGTGTTATATTGCCCTTTGACTCTAAATGAGATTGTTCTCTTTGAATTTTTTTCCAATTGAGTCAATTTCTATGCACAATTAATATTTAGCTATAGTACAATCATGGTGTAAGCTGTAATTCACTAGAAATCAATTTCATTGAAAACGAACATTCGTATATCGACTCGTTCGACATATAATTTAGCAAGAAGCATGAGACAACGAGAAAATTGAATCAGTGTACCCCATGTCTGTTATCTCATCCCATGTTAAAAGTTATGGTTGTTTTTAACTTCTAAATAGAATAACATCATAGATTTCCACTTGCATGTTTTTACGTGGAGATGATGTCCGCTTGTGCTCAAACTTTAGGTATAACATTATTATAGTACATTCCCACACATAAAGTGAGTGTGATTTCTTTTTTAGCCTGTTTTACATTTGATCATCTAATGCTTGATTTTACACATTGGAAACTTGGATTTCTTTTTAATTTCCCTAATAAAAGAATAAGACTAACTAAAGTTCGACGCAAGAAAGCATTAAATGCAATTGGTCCTGCTAGTCTTTTTTCACAATGTTGATGTCAGTTTTGACTTTATCTTCAGGAATCGCATCGCTCATATAAGTTATAAATAACTGGCGAGATATGTCATCATTTGAGGTTGAATATGAAATTTTTGTGCATCGCATCATTTCATTTGTTTTCACTGAGCTCATGCAATTCTTTGAAAAAATCCTATTTTGTGCCCCTCATCTTTTAACTTATCCGCAATCAAAATGTAAGGCCTAAAGATGTTAAACAGCGGATTTATGTGTGGACTCATTTGTCTACTTTTGTCATTAAGTTAATATTTTTTTCTACTTAAGTTTGCAAACATTTCTAATGTGCATGAGATATTAACCCCTACTCATTTAGCATTATTTAATTTTTTTTAGTCACAAATATCCCAACAAGAGGACATGCTAAGTGTGATGAATGTTCATATTCTATCCAATATAAAATGTTACAATAGTTTGAACTTGTACCATATATTCATCTTGTTTTAATTGCTTTTTTAATCAAACTTCAGAAATAGTCTTGTCCAAAACTTACTCATATTGCGAGTCTCTGTGTAGCTCGTATTTATCTAATAAATTTTGTATATCTGATCATTTCACACCTAGTGTTATATTGCCCTTTGACTCTAAATGAGATTGTTCTCTTTGAATTTTTTTACAATTGAGTCAATTTCTATGCACAATTAATATTAGCTATAGTACAATCATGGTGTAAGCTGTAATTCACTAGAAATCAATTTCATTGAAAACGAACATTCGTATATCGACTCGTTCGACATATAATTTAGCAAGAAGCATGAGACAACGAGAAAATTGAATCAGTGTACCCTATGTCCGTTATCTCATGCCATGTTAAAAGTTATGGTTGTTTTTAACTTCTAAATAGAATAACATCATAGATTTCCACTTGCATGTTTTTACGTGGAGATGATGTCCGCTTGTGCTCAAACTTTAGGTATAACATTATTATAGTACATTCCCACACATAAAGTGAGTGTGATTTCTTTTTTAGCCTGTTTTACATTTGATCATCTAATGCTTGATTTTACACATTGGGAACTTGGATTTCTTTTTAATTTCCCTAATAAAAGAAAAAGACTAACTAAAGTTCTACGCAAGAAAGCATTAAATTCAATTGGTCCTGCTAGTCTTTTTTCACAATGTTGATGTCAGTTTTGACTTTATCTTCAGGAGTCGCATCGCTCATATAAGTTATAAATAACTGGCGAGATATGTCATCATTTGAGGTTGAATATGAAATTTTTGTGCATCGCATCATTTCATTTGTTTTCACTGAGCTCATACAATTCTTTGAGAAAATCCTATTTTGTGCCCCTCATCTTTTAACTTGTCTGCAATCAAAATGTAAGGCCTAAAGATATGTAACAGCAGATTTATGTGTGGACTCATTTGTCTACTTTTGTCATTAAGTTAATATTTTTTTCTACTTAAGTTTGCAAACATTTCTAATGTGCATGAGATATTAACCCTACTCATTTAGCATTATTTAATTTTTTTAGGCACAAATATCCCAACAAGAGGACATGCTAAGTGTGATGAATGTTCATATTTTTATCCAATATAAAATGTTACAATAGTTTGAACTTGTAACATATATTCATCTTGTTTTAATTGCTTTTTTAATCAAACTTCAGAAATAGTCTTGTCCAAAACTTACTCATATTGCGAGTCTCTGTGTAGCTCGTATTTATCTAATAAATTTTGTATATCTGATCATTTCACACCTAGTGTTATATTGCCCTTTCACTCTAAATGAGATTGTTCTCTTTGAATTTTTTTCCAATTGAGTCAATTTCTATGCACAATTAATATTTAGCTATAGTACAATCATGGTGTAAGCTGTAATTCACTAGAAATCAATTTCATTGAAAACGAACATTCGTATATCGACTCGTTCGACATATAATTTAGCAAGAAGCATGAGACAACGAGAAAATTGAATCAGTGTACCCTATGTCCGTTATCTCATGCCATGTTAAAAGTTATGGTTGTTTTTAACTTCTAAATAGAATAAATCATAGATTTCCACTTGCATGTTTTTACGTGGAGATGATGTCCGCTTGTGCTCAAACTTTAGGTATAACATTATTATAGTACATTCCCACACATAAAGTGAGTGTGATTTCTTTTTTAGCCTGTTTTACATTTGATCATCTAATGCTTGATTTTACACATTGGGAACTTGGATTCCTTTTTAATTTCCCTAATAAAAGAATAAGACTAACTAAAGTTCTACGCAAGAAAGCATTAAATTCAATTGGTCCTGCTAGTCTTTTTTCACAATGTTGATGTCAGTTTTGACTTTATCTTCAGGAATCGCATCGCTCATATAAGTTATAAATAACTGGCGAGATATGTCATCATTTGAGGTTGAATATGAAATTTTTGTGCATCGCATCATTTCATTTGTTTTCACTGAGCTCATACAATTCTTTGAGAAAATCCTATTTTGTGCCCCTCATTTTTAACTTATCTGCAATCAAAATGTAAGGCCTAAAGATGTGTAACAGCAGATTTATGTGTGGACTCATTTGTCTACTTTTGTCATTAAGTTAATATTTTTTTCTACTTAAGTTTGCAAACATTTCTAATGTGCATGAGATATTAACCCCTACTCATTTAGCATTATTTAATTTTTTTAGGCACAAATATCCCAACAAGAGGACATGCTAAGTGTGATGAATGTTCATATTCTGATCCAATATAAAATGTTACAATAGTTTGAACTTGTACCATATATTCATCTTGTTTTAATTGCTTTTTTAATCAAACTTCAGAAATAGTCTTGTCCAAAACTTACTCATATTGCGAGTCTCTGTGTAGCTCGTATTTATCTAATAATTTTGTATATCTGATCATTTCACACCTAGTGTTATATTGCCCTTTCACTCTAAATGAGATTGTTCTTTTTGAATTTTTTTCCAATTGAGTCAATTTCTATGCACAATTAATATTTAGCTATAGTACAATCATGGTGTAAGCTGTAATTCACTAGAAATCAATTTCATTGAAAACGAACATTCGTATATCGACTCGTTCGACATATAATTTAGCAAGAAGCATGAGACAACGAGAAAATTGAATCAGTGTACCCTATGTCCGTTATCTCATCCCATGTTAAAAGTTATGGTTGTTTTTAACTTCTAAATAGAATAACATCATAGATTTCCACTTGCATGTTTTTACGTGGAGATGATGTCCGCTTGTGCTCAAACTTTAGGTATAACATTATTATAGTACATTCCCACACATAAAGTGAGTGTGATTTTTTTTTTAGCCTGTTTTACATTTGATCATCTAATGCTTGATTTTACACATTGGGAACTTGGATTTCTTTTTAATTTCCCTAATAAAAGAATAAGACTAACTAAAGTTCTACGCAAGAAAGCATTAAATTCAATTGGTCCTGCTAGTCTTTTTTCACAATGTTGATGTCAGTTTTGACTTTATCTTCAGGAGTCGCATCGCTCATATAAGTTATAAATAACTGCGAGATATGTCATCATTTGAGGTTGAATATGAAATTTTTGTGCATCGCATCATTTCATTTGTTTTCACTGAGCTCATGCAATTCTTTGAGAAAATCCTATTTTGTGCCCATCATTTTTTAACTTGTCTGCAATCAAAATGTAAGGCCTAAAGATGTGTAACAGCAGATTTATGTGTGGACTCATTTGTCTACTTTTGTCATTAAGTTAATATTTTTTTCTACTTAAGTTTGCAAACATTTCTAATGTGCATGAGATATTAACCCCTACTCATTTAGCATTATTTAATTTTTTTAGGCACAAATATCCCAACAAGAGGACATGCTAAGTGTGATGAATGTTCATATCTGATCCAATATAAAATGATACAATAGTTTGAACTTGTACCATATATTCATCTTGTTTTAATTGCTTTTTTAATCAAACTTCAGAAATAGTCTTGTCCAAAACTTACTCATATTGCGAGTCTCTGTGTAGCTCGTATTTATCTAATAAATTTTGTATATCTGATCATTTCACACCTAGTGTTATATTGCCCTTTCACTCTAAATGAGATTGTTCTCTTTGAATTTTTTTCCAATTGAGTCAATTTCTATGCACAATTAATCTTTAGCTATAGTACAATCATGGTGTAAGCTGTAATTCACTAGAAATCAATTTCATTGAAAACGAACATTCGTATATCGACTCGTTCGACATATAATTTAGCAAGAAGCATGAGACAACGAGAAAATTGAATCAGTGTACCCTATGTCCGTTATCTCATCCCATGTTAAAAGTTATGGTTGTTTTTAACTTCTAAATAGAATAACATCATAGATTTCCACTTGCATGTTTTTACGTGGAGATGATGTCCGCTTGTGCTCAAACTTTAGGTATAACATTATTATAGTACATTCCCACAAATAAAGTGAGTGTGATTTTTTTTTTAGCCTGTTTTACATTTGATCATCTAATGCTTGATTTTACACATTGGGAACTTGGATTCCGTTTTAATTTCCCTAATAAAAGAATAAGACTAACTAAAGTTCTACGCAAGAAAGCATTAAATTCAATTGGTCCTGCTAGTCTTTTTTCACAATGTTGATGTCAGTTTTGACTTTATCTTCAGGAGTCGCATCGCTCATATAAGTTATAAATAACTGCCGAGATATGTCATCATTTGAGGTTGAATATGAAATTTTTGTGCATCGCATCATTTCATTTGTTTTCACTGAGCTCATACAATTCTTTGAGAAAATCCTATTTTGTGCCCCTCATCTTTTAACTTATCTGCAATCAAAATGTAAGGCCTAAAGATGTGTAACAGCAGATTTATGTGTGGACTCATTTGTCTACTTTTGTCATTAAGTTAATATTTTTTTCTACTTAAGTTTGCAAACATTTCTAATGTGCATGAGATATTAACCCCTACTCATTTAGCATTATTTATTTTTTTTAGGCACAAATATCCCAACAAGAGGACATGCTAAGTGTGATGAATGTTCATATTCTGATCCAATATAAAATGTTACAATAGTTTGAACTTGTACCATATATTCATCTTGTTTTAATTGCTTTTTTAATCAAACTTCAGAAATAGTCTTGTCCAAAACTTACTCATATTGCGAGTCTCTGTGTAGCTCGTATTTATCTAATAAATTTTGTATATCTGATCATTTCACACCTAGTGTTATATTGCCCTTTCACTCTAAATGAGATTGTTCTCTTTGAATTTTTTTCCAATTGAGTCAATTTCCATGCACAATTAATATTTAGCTATAGTACAATCATGGTGTAAGCTGTAATTCACTAGAAATCAATTTCATTGAAAACGAACATTCGTATATCGACTCGTTCGACATATAATTTAGCAAGAAGCATGAGACAACGAGAAAATTGAATCAGTGTACCATATGTCCGTTATCTCATCCCATGTTAAAAGTTATGGTTGTTTTTAACTTTTAAATAGAATAACATCATAGATTTCCACTTGCATGTTTTTACGTGGATATGATGTCCGCTTGTGCTCAAACTTTAGGTATAACATTATTATAGTACATTCCCACACATAAAGTGAGTGTGATTTTTTTTTTAGCCTGTTTTACATTTGATCATCTAATGCTTGATTTTACACATTGGGAACTTGGATTCCTTTTTAATTTCCCTAATAAAAGAATAAGACTAACTAAAGTTCTACGCAAGAAAGCATTAAATTCAATTGGTCCTGATAGTCTTTTTTCACAATGTTGATGTCAGTTTTGACTTTATCTTCAGGAATCGCATCGCTCATATAAGTTATAAATAACTGGCGAGATATGTCATCATTTGAGGTTGAATATGAAATTTTTGTGCATCGCATCATTTCATTTGTTTTCACTGAGCTCATGCAATTCTTTGAAAAAATCCTATTTTGTGCCACTCGTCTTTTAACTTATCCGCAATCAAAATGTAAGGCCTAAAGATGTTAAACAGCAGATTTATGTGTGGACTCATTTGTCTACTTTTTTCATTAAGTTAATATTTTTTTCTACTTAAGTTTGCAAACATTTCTAATGTGCATGAGATATTAACCCCTACTCATTTAGCATTATTTAATTTTTTTTAGGCACAAATATCCCAACAAGAGGACATGCTAAGTGTGATGAATGTTCATATTCTGATCCAATATAAAATGATACAATAGTTTGAACTTGTACCATATATTCATCTTGTTTTAATTGCTTTTTTAATCAAACTTCAGAAATAGTCTGTCCAAAACTTACTCATATTGCGAGTCTCTGTGTAGCTCGTATTTATCTAATAAATTTTCTATATCTGATCATTTCACACCTAGTGTTATATTGCCCTTTCACTCTAAATGAGATTGTTCTCTTTGAATTTTTTTCCAATTGAGTCAATTTCTATGCACAATTAATATTTAGCTATAGTACAATCATGGTGTAAGCTGTAATTCACTAGAAATCAATTTCATTGAAAACGAACATTCGTATATCGACTCGTTCGACATATAATTTAGCAAGAAGCATGAGACAACGAGAAAATTGAATCAGTGTACCCTATGTCTGTTATCTCATCCCATGTTAAAAGTTATGGTTGTTTTTAACTTCTAAATAGAATAACATCATAGATTTCTACTTGCATGTTTTTACGTGGAGATGATGTCCGCTTGTGCTCAAACTTTAGGTATAACATTATTATAGTACATTCCCACACATAAAGTGAGTGTGATTTCTTTTTTAGCATATTTTACATTTGATCATCTAATGCTTGATTTTACACATTGGGAACTTGGATTTCTTTTTAATTTCCCAATAAAAGAATAAGACTAACTAAAGTTCTACGCAAGAAAACATTAAATTCAATTGGTCCTGCTAGTCTTTTTTCACAATGTTGATGTCAGTTTTGACTTTATCTTCAGGAATCGCATCGCTCATATAAGTTATAAATAACTGGCGAGATATGTCATCATTTGAGGTTGAATATGAAATTTTTGTGCATCGCATCATTTCATTTGTTTTCACTCAGCTCATGCAATTCTTTGAAAAAATCCTATTTTGTGCCCCTCATCTTTTAACTTATCCGCAATTAAAATGTAAGGCCTAAAGATGTTAAAGAGCGGATTTATGTGTGGACTCATTTGTCTACTTTTGTCATTAAGTTAATATTTTTTTCTACTTAAGTTTGCAAACATTTCTAATGTGCATGAGATATTAACCCCTACTCATTTAGCATTATTTAATTTTTTTTAGGCACAAATATCCCAACAAGAGGACATGCTAAGTGTGATGAATGTTCATATTCTGATCCAATATAAAATGTTACAATAGTTTGAACTTGTACCATATATTCATCTTGTTTTAATTGCTTTTTTAATCAAACTTCAGAAATAGTCATGTCCAAAACTTACTCATATTGCGAGTCTCTGTGTAGCTCGTATTTATCTAATAAATTTTGTATATCTGATCATTTCACACCTAGTGTTATATTGCCCTTTCACTCTAAATGAGATTGTTCTCTTTGAATTGTTTTCCAATTGAGTCAATTTCTATGCACAATTAATATTTAGCTATAGTACAATCATGGTGTAAGCTGTAATTCATAAGAAATCAATTTCATTGAAAACGAACATTCGTATATCGACTCGTTCGACATATAATTTATCAAGAAGCATGAGACAACGAGAAAATTGAATCAGTATACCCTATGTGTAACACCCCTTAACCTAACTGCAGAGCCTAAACAAACTGATACAGTTAAGTCAAGAAATGTTAATTTTTCATCTTTACTAGAGTTATGGTTTTTAATAAAAGTTTCCATTCTTAGCTATAAGAGAAAGAACTTGAATCATTTTAAACACACAACATATACATATATCAAAACTGAGTACATCTGTTTACAAAACCATAACAGAGCGGCTTATTTAAAAACAAAACAGAGTTTTCAAAATAAACTACAAAATATGTCGAAGCATGGCATATGAACAAATCTCTGTCCGGCCGCTCTAGAGACTTAGTCAACCTCTAAACCTGTACATTTCCACCTGCATCACATGAATCTAATGAGCTAAAGGCTCAGTAAGATGAAACTGATGCAATAACAAATAACATATATGCACATCTCATAAATCATTAAATGTAATATTCTATTTAATAATTTTCATTCATAAATCATTCTTTAGGGCCCTTGAAGTGTGGTACCTAACTAATAGTGATAGACCATAGTTTTCGGAACCTGTTCATAATGATTGGCCAATAAGAGAACTAATACGGGGTTTCCATACTTGGTCTTTCAACCTCAGGTATTAGCCGTATTCTATCTCATTCATTGTGGCTTTCCTATACGGTTTTTCAATCTCAAGTATTTGCCACCATTTGTTAGGTCCGCCGGTCCCTCCCGCGTCCCTCGTCTACCCGACCATCAATCAAGTACCATACTTCCTTTTCAAAAACCTCATTATATTCTTAATAGTGTCATGATTCATAAACCATAAATGCATCAAACATTACATCATTTGACAAACAACAACAATCACATTAAAACATGAAACAAACATTATATGATTCTTGCGATACACCAAATGAAAGCTTCAACTTACCTCAAGTCCACTTTGTGCTAGGTGAAAAGGCCAATCTCTTTGGAAGATAGGATGTGTTAAAGGCCTAACATAATCAAATCATGTACCATTTAATATCCTTTTTATAAATCATTTAGTCTATTCTAGTTAAAGTTTATATACACTTTTCAATCTTTTGTAAAGAATTACATATCAATTACATAACCTTAAAAACAATGCATACTCCATATTTTACTACTAATTCAAAATATTAAACATTAGGGCAGCCATTAAATAACTAATAATTCAAATATGATTATTAGGGCAGCCCCTAAAACATGAACACAATCCGAATTAAAATGACGTAAACTTGATTCTAACTTAAATTGATTCTAACCTTCAATTAAGCAAACTAATTGCTATTGTTTTCAATCATTCAAAGAAACTTCCAAACACCATATAAGCATTACAAAATCAATAGAAACAAGTAAATTAAACAATTTCACAAGACTATCAATTTTACTAAAAATTAGCTTAACTAGCTTGGTTTTGGCTTCAAGTGTAACTTAAGTTTTCAATCATACAAAAGCATACTAAAACATGTAACCATCCAAGATACTACAAATTCATCATAAGAAACATTGAAAAAGAATATACCTTGATTAAGTTGGATTTAAGCTTCAAAATCAACGGTTTTCAAGCTTAAAAGGATGGAAACTTGTTCTAGCTTGTGTTCTCTGGATTCCTATGGATTGAATTCAACTTTTGTGAGTATGAGAGTGTAGAAATTTGGGAGAAACTTAGGAGAATAAGGGCTGGTCTTTTTTGAGGTGCTTCCCACAGAAATATGGATGAAAATGATTTCTTTGACCTTTCAAAGAGAGGTAAGTGGAGGGTGATGATTGGTTGCATCATGCTTGGTGTCTTCTCATGCCAAAAGCCACGTTCATGGGCTAAGGAGATGACAAAAATTGATGCTTTGGTGTTATAATCAAGTGCAATGTGGTTTAGAATGATTTTATGCAACCTAGTCAACCAACCAATCAAATTGCACCATTGTGCATACTTTTAGTTCTTAGCCAATGTAACATATTTCAAGTAAATATTTAGACAATTAATCACTTTAGCATATAACTAGTATGGAGCAATACAAATAATTCATTTCATAGCCATTCAACACATCAATCTTCCTTAACCGAGATACCGAGCTTTTCACTGCAAAAAGGGCACTTAAGGAATATGTTAAATTAAGAAATGAAAGTTTGATCTCATATTTCATGTACTAATACATGTTAAATCATAACTGAAGCATATAATAACAATTATTCATGTTCGTGCAATCATGCTATTTGTAAGCCATAATTCAATAATGCACATTGATTAGATGCAAATTCATGCAAA
>JAGSPU010000105.1:0-30630 GCA_019321725.1 Paulownia fortunei | reverse complement strand
AATAAAGTAATCATGATATTGTCTTACAATTGCAAATTATCTCTTAACACCAACACTTATTTATGGGATCAAGCATTTATGCACACCTTCGTCAACAACAAATTAAGGTTTCACATTAGCAGTCGGTGGGGTAAAACCGTACAATAAGCTAAATGAACCCAAGTATTTGTTGTGCTATTGGAGATACATAAATAAAGAATCACCACAAAAGAAGTAGGGTTTAGATCAAAAATAAAAATAATAATACAACATACTTAAACATTTTCTACCCTTATAACCATTCATCTTCCTCCATCAAGAGGTTCACCCTTTTTCCTCAACAAAATGAAATTTAGAAAGACATAATAAAAGTAGCAAAGACTAAAAATATAAGAGAAACTAGAGAATGCATTTCTATTACTACTAGAAAACTTACAATACTAGAAAACATACAAACTAGAAAACTTAGCCTAAAGAAACCCTCTACCCCTCCTCCTCCCCCCCCCCCCACTCTTTTACAAGCTTAATACATGGCCTATTTATAGTACTTGGAGTAAGCTAGAGGCCAAACAAATAATAGAGGGGTTAATCAAGTAGTATGCTAGTTGCCAAGAGTTGGTAAGTTGTTATACCAAGTTCTCACCCACTAATTTGAATTGCATTGTTCAGTCTAGTACAACTAGATTTTGAAGATATATAATGAAACAAAATTGTAGATCTTTTAGTGCTGATATATTTTCATATATGTTTTGTCAAATTTAGCAGTCGGATGAAGGACATATGATCAAATTATCGAGTCATGTCCAAGAGCCATCCTTTAACAGCATCAGCAACTTGCAGCCTATGTTTTCACCATTTTGACATATTTTCTCACCATCTTGTCTTCAACAAACTTGTTTATTTACTATTTTGTATAACATATCCGAATTTAAGCCCAAAATAAATTTGGGCTCAAGAGATATAACCCAATTGGTAAAATAACTCAATACTCGGCTGAACTCTTATCCAAATTTTGGTGATACATTTTGTGCAACTACTTGGAAGAATTTTCTACCATAATCAAAACTGAATTGGGCTGAACTTTCAATAGAAAAGTTGTACCTCTATCTCTTGGCTTTTAAATGAAACAAGCTTCAGGTCCATAGGGCTTTTGATCATGAAGTTATGCTAAAATTACAAAAACTGTACAAGTCTGGAAACATGCTTTCATTTATTCCCTAACACAAAATATTAATAAAACAATAATATTAATAAGAATAAAGTAAGAAAAGTATAAAGGATTTGATACAAAAAATATGTCAAAATATGCACTTATCATTATACGCCAAATTCAAGAAATGCGAGTTCTAGTTGGATTGTATTCATAGGACATGTTATATCAGGAGCGGGAATATCAGTAGATTCAAGTAAAGTAGAAGTTATAACCAACTGGACGTAACCTACTAATCCTTCAGAGGTGCACAATTTTTTGGGTTTAGTTGGATATTATCGGAGATTCATGGAGGGATTCTCCAAAATTCTTATGCCATTGATACAACTAACTAAAAAAGGGGGCGATGTTTAGATGGACGGATGCATGTGAGCAAAGTTTTCAGGAGCTAAAAAAGAGGGTGGCTTCAGCACTTGTTCTCTCAATTCCATCAGGTACTGGAGGATTTATCATTTACAGTGATGCGTCGAAGAATAGATTTGGATGTGTACTGATACTGAATGGTAAAGTAATTACGTATGCATCCAGACAACTTAAAGAGTATGAAAAAATTACCCCACGCACGACTTGGAACTTACTGTTGTAGTATTTGGGCTTAAAATATGGAGGCACTATCTATATGGTGAATGGTGCGAGATCTATACAGATCACAAGAGCCTCAAATACTTCTTCATGCAGAAAGAGTTGAATATATAGCAATGGAGATGGTTGGAACTAGTAAAAGATTATGATTGTGTGATCAATTACCACCCCGATAAAGCCAACGTTATAGTTGATATGTTGAGCCAAAAATCCACATAAAGTACGATAGTTATGGCTTTAATTTAGAAACCATAACTGAACGAGTTGCAGAAAATGAATATAGAGATTTTACAGACAAGAGTAATAGAGACAAAGTTGGCAGCCCTGATGCTTCAGCCTATGCTAATTGATAAGATCAAACAGGGGTGGCGAGATGACCAATATCTCATCAAGATAAGAAAATATGTTAATGCAGGAAAGTCTCCTGAATTTGAGATGACTCAGAATGATATTTTACAATTTAGAGGGCAATTTTGTATACTAAATGTTGAAAACATTCGGGAAGATATTTTACAAGAGGTACATCGCCCA
The DNA here is from genome assembly GCA_019321725.1 of Paulownia fortunei. Taxonomy (NCBI): domain Eukaryota; kingdom Viridiplantae; phylum Streptophyta; class Magnoliopsida; order Lamiales; family Paulowniaceae; genus Paulownia; species Paulownia fortunei. The sequence continues at coordinate 28,328 of JAGSPU010000105.1, read as the reverse complement.
GCATGTGGAGCAATGTCTAACATGTCAGTAAATAAAGGCCGAACATCAAAGACTTGTAGGGACTTTGCAAACTCTACTCATTCCAGAATGAAAATGGAAAAGGATCACCATGTATTTCATAATTGGTTTGCCAAAGACTACTAAGAGTCATGATGCTATTTGGGTTATCATTGATAGATTGACCAAGTCTGCTCATTTTCTTCCCATATGTTCTATATATTCCATGGATCACTATGCCTAATTATACATTCTGGAGATTGTCAGACTTCATGGTGTGCCATTGTCTATAGATTCTGATAGAGATTCGAGATTTTTATCTGATTTTTGGAGGAGTTTACACAAAGCCTTAGGAACACAGTTATCATTCAGTACAACATATCATCCGCAGACGGATGGGCAATCTTAACAATAATATAGACATTGGAGGATATGCTCAGAGCCTATGTATTAGACTTCCAAGGTCAGTGGAGTAAATTCCTACCTTTGGTAGAGTTTTCATACAACAACAACTATTATACTAGCATTGGATGGCTCCCTATGAAGCACTGTATGCCAAAAAGTTTAGGTCTCCGATACACTGGGATGAAGTTGGTGAGAAGAAACTTTTATGCCCAGATATGATTTCAGAGATGATAGAAGTCGTGTCACAGATTCGACAATGAATGCAAACTACCTAAAATCGGCAAAAAAGTTATGCAGATCGATGAAGAAAGACGTTGGAGTTTGTGGTAGGAGATCAGGTGTTTTTTAAAGTAGCACCAATGAAGGGCATCATGCAGTTTGGGAAGAAAGAGAAATTAAGTCTCAAATACATTGGTCTATTCTCTGTGACTGAAAGAATTGGTGATGTTGCTTACATACTAGATCTGTCGGTATCTATATCCCAAAGACACAATATATTTCATATGTCTATGCTGAGGAATATATTGTTAATCCCTCACACATTCTGAAGAATGAACTACTGGAATTAAAGGCAGATTTGAGCTATGAAGAAAATCCTATACAGGTTTTGTTATGGGAAGTGAAACAACTAAAAAATAAATAAATTCCATTGGTTAAAGTGTTATAGAGAAACCAATCGGTAGAAGAGACCACTTGGGAAAGGAAGGAAAAAATAAGAACTAAGTATTTTGAACTTTTTTGGTAAGTGAAATTTTGGGGATGAAATTTTTATAAGGAGGGGAGAATGTGATACCCGAGCCTCTCACTACTCACCTGGCCAAATATGATTCATGCATTACATGTTAATTGCGTGCTATTCTTTGACATGCATAAGCAAAAATAATCCATAATATCAAGTCATACATTTCAAAATGCTATGCCCACAATGCAATTCCATGCATCAAAACATGTCTCTCAAAATCATTTCTTTCTTGGCCCCCTAACTAATGCTACTATCCCGTGCACCGAAAAAGAGCCCTGCACATCGCCATAATCCAATAGTCAAAATGATATAAGCATGAAAATCCATGCATACTTATAAGTATGCAAATCCATACACACAAACCTGCAAATCCATGCATGCTTCGGTGCACTAGTAGTCGTTAGCAAAATATTTATCTTTCTCAGAATAATGTCGTGCAATGCAAGATTAACCACAATGCTCGTATATGATGTATGCATGTGCCAATGCCCATGTATGTATGCTCAATGGATATGAATGAAGTAATACGTACCCTCTACCATCCACATATGATCTATGATATTACATATAAATCACACATTTACTATGTCTATGTATTGTAGTTGTAAATAAATATTTACTTACCTTACTATATGTATTTTAGGTACTTCTCCCCAACCTTAGGTACTGCACAAATCTGTGAACATATGTAACATCAAACACCATTCCTAATTTGATAATTTCAATATCCTAATATCCTATTAAGATATTAATGTTCAAGGTTAACTAGGTACTACTTAAACATTGCAAGTTACCAACTAAAATATAAACTAGTCCTCTAACTATCCTAATTTTTTATCTAAAATGCATCCCAATATCATGTAATTGAATTATTATAACTCTAATAACTAATATCTAAATATTAGAACTTAATAGCAACTTGTATAGGTTGAACATGCGAAGATATAAAATTTGGCAGATTCTCATTTATTTATTTTCTTGTTGTCTAATCAAGTTGCGTAATAATTTTGACACCTTTAAACATACCCAATTACTCCAAATTTTTACCACACTTAGCTAACATGTAGATAAAGGTAACTACGCCATAAAATGACCAAAACTAAATGATTTACCTAATCCAAATCAGCCCCCCTTCACAGCTCACTAAAACATGATTTTTAATCTTTATAGTTTTGAGCACTTCACAACATTGACCATTTTGACACCCTTAAACACATTCAATCATTCCCAAAATTTTATCACAGTTATATTAATGTACATAGAGGCAATAAGGTCATATATTTTCCAAAACTAATAGGTATAATGCTGCAACACCAGTCCCCTTCACACGACACAAAATCTAATTCAATTGTGATAGTTTTGAGTCCCTCTTCAATATCATGCCCTATTCCAATTTTTAACCTATGAAAATTCATTCTAATAATATTAACTCATATATAAACACATTTATGATGATAATTATAAGTTTTATTTAATATTTCATAAATGTTTGAAGCCTTAAAGACAATAAAACAGAAAGGTAATAATTTCTGCCACAAGTAATTTCTACTACGTCTTTGCAATTAAAATTCCTTCTTTTGTACACCATAACCCAAAAATAACATACTAACATCTTTATAAACAATATTAAAATATTAATAAATCATAATCCCTCCAAAAATCTGAAAACCATAGCCAAAACCATAAGAAATTCTCACCTATGCAGATTTTGAGGTTCAAGTTGATTATTATCATTTCTCCTTTGTTTTTCTTGATTTTATTTCCACTTGGGATCACTTTTAAGTACTTGGAGACCTCGAGGTGTGTGTTTAGAAGCTGAAAATGTCTGAAAATGAGATCTGGTCGTGGCTTAAGGGTGAAGGGTTTGAGGTGTTAGCTTGAGATGCTTGCTTAAGCTTAATAAGAAAGCATGAGGTGGCAAGTTGTGGTTAAAACTGATTTTTACTCACCTTATACAACCTAATCAAGTGTGTTTCAATGTATTTTTACTTGATTACAACCTATCTTAATAACCATTCAATTCCATAGGTAATTTCTATGTTAATTCCTAACTGTTCATTCGATTTTTCACACGATAAACCATCGATTCTTGCATAACTATCTAATTTGCATTTGTATAATCACATACACATATGAACCTTATAATATGATATTTAAATCATATAATATCATGTGTAATATCCCAAGTATATAATTTACAAATATATACTATTGAAATAACTTGATCAAATTAAATTAAACTGTATAAACTCACTAGTGACACCTTTAACACTTCTAAAATTATAATGTGTAGCCTAGTAATATTCATCATATTGATACCTAATTTTCTTCTTATCCAAGTAAAGAATTGACCATTTAGGTTAGGGGATTCAATAATCAATACCGTACGAGAGTTTCAAAATTAAGTTTAATGATTAAGAATGTCGTATAAAATAAAATGAATTATACGATCTTAATATAAATGAAAATAGCACACAATTAATATGTAATGCATAAATCATATTTGACCAAGTGAGTAGAGAGAGGCTCGAGCATCACAAGCTTCATGGCCAGTATTCACAACCATAAGATCACCTTCTTCACTTCAAGCAAACTAGAGATAGATGAAGAAGGTCTGCAAATCCTATGTACAAACACCGAGAAGCCGAGTTGGAAGGACGATATTGTCAAATACTTGACAATAGAGGAACTGAAGCTCGAAAGATGAGGGCGCATGATTCACACTTCATAATCATTGATAAGGAGTTATACAAGAGAGGTTTCTCATTGCCATACTTAAAATGTCTTCCTCCAACTAAGGCAAACTACGTCCTTTGTGAGATTCACGAGGGAATCTATGGCAACCACCCCAGCGGAAAGGCCATCGGGCTAAAGTTTTATGATAAGGCTATTTTGGGCCCACCATGTTGGGTGACGCTAATGAGTTAGTCTTACAATGTCGCACATGGCCAAGAACTGCCAACGTCTCACACCAGTTGGCCGTGCCACTATAGCCTTTGGAGAGCCCATGCTTATTCGCTTAGTAGGGGGATGTTGTTGGATCATTCTCTCCAACTACAGGGCAAAGAAAGTTTCTCATACTAGCAGTTGACTACTTCACTAAATGGGTGGAAGCCGAACCCTTAGCCAAGATATTGAAAAATAAGGTGATCAAGTTTTTGTAGAAGAACGTCATTTGCCATTTTAGAATACCTCAAGCAATAGTGTCAGATAATGGATTCAAGAGTGGTACCAAGGCCTCTCACTCAGATAGTTCTTCACCTCTGTCTACAATCCCTAAGCCAACAGCTTGATTGAATTAACTAACCACACTATACTACAACACATTAAGACACGACTAGGAATAACAAAAGGGGCTTGGGTAGATGAGCTTCCAAGTATCTTGTGGGCATACTGCACTACACTGCAAGTGTCAACTGGCAAGTCCCCTTTTAACCTCACCTATGGCGTGGAAGCTATTACCCCTGTGGTGATAGGGGAACCATCATAGAGGGTGACAAACTACTCACCTCAGCATAATGATGAAGCACTATGATCAAACCTTGACCTTATAGTTGAATTAAGAGAGAAAATATTTGCTCGAGCAAAGATGTACCGTGCAAGAATAGCTAGGGCTTACAACTATAAAGTTTGCCCCAGATCTTTTCAAGTGGGAGATATGGAGATGAGGAATGCGAAGGTCTCGCGCCCACTGGGTAAGTTCGATCTGAAGTGGGAAGGCCCGTTTAAGGTAATAGAGATAGTGAACGATGGAGCGTATCGACTCCAATAATTAGATGGAAGGATGTACCACGCACTTGGAACATAGCCAACTTGACGAAATTCTACCAGTGACATAGAGCTTGATTACTTTAAGAAATTTTTTGTGTTTTTCTCATAAGTGAGAATAGTAATTTCTATTCCTAATTTACAGTTCTTCAAGGGCTTCCTATGGACCCTAACTTTGTATATTGTGTTGACTCATGAAGTTATCAATAAAACTATCTTTCGTCTACATATTGGTGCTAACAACATGTCATCTACTTTCTTACATCGTCGTTGACCCCAGGAGCCAACGAGATTCCCTTGAGGTCATCAAAGAGCCTGGCCAGTTCGACCCAGGAATCCCATAGCTCGACTCCCCCTAAGGTCATAGTCAAAGTATAATAGCAGAGGCCCAGGTCAACCTACAACGAGCTCGACCTACCTACCTCTACTTCATCCCCTACTTTTCTCCTACATGTAGTTCAAGATGTAATACTTAGGGGAATAAGAGATAATTTACTAGGATCAATCACATTATTGGTACGAACAACATGCATTTTTGCACAAGACCATGAAATAGCATAAGAAAATCAAAATAATATATATCCATAATAGCGACAAGCAAAGAGTTCTACACTCGGAGGCTGAGCAAGCTAAAGTTTCAGGTGCAATAAACTAAAATGTTATCAACATCAAGCAAAAAGTATGATACGCCATAAGTCCTAACAACATGATCTAAGAAAAAGCAAACTAAAATAAGGTCCAAACCTTAGCAGCTCATATCACTACTACACGGGAAGGATCGAAGGAGCAAATCCGACCATAGTCCAAGAATATCAAGTAGCTCATCCTTATCTATAGCTGGCACAGGAGGATCTAATTGGCATTGACCTCCACCTTGGGAATGTGAGGATCAATAAACATCACCCCTTCTCTGGCACATGCCCCGACTCATGCAGCTGACACTTACATATTTGCACAATATCGTCATATACTGTTATAGCTTGTTGCATTGTGGCCTCCTCAAAGGCTGTTGAATCCTTATACACTATAACAACCTTCTCAACCACCTCAACAATAAAAGCTTTACCAGCCTCAGATGCAAGGAACTTCCTCCCGACCTCCACTCTTGCTCATACTTCTCCTATAAGGATTTTTCTACTACCTGCTCCTACTCGAACTTCTCTTGAAGTTTCTTCATCTTCTCTTTTAGCTGACTAATCTCTGTTGTGTTCTTCTTCTCAGAACCCTCAATTAGTAATTCCCTACATTACAAATAAGAAAAAAATAGTTCATAGCTCTTCTATGCATCACTACGAAAAGCTGCAAGGAAGTAAATAAGTAGAAGATGTTATAGCAACAACTTACTCAGGTAAAATGTCCAGCTATTGCCTTAACAATCAAACAGTCTGGTGTGGCTTATAAACGGTTAACATTATATGGACTAATCACATAATGCGTTCTCCTCCACGCTAGGCTCTGGTCTTATGCATCCTATAAAGACTCCACCCCATTAGCCTGGTTCACTCCATAGGTGAACATACATTTTCCCCCAAGTGGTCAAGGGGGAAAAGCCAAGAAAAAATCTCGAGGCCCCTTGGAACCAGGCTGATGCATAGCATCAACAACAGGGGCACATCCACCGTATCCTACATCTCAAGCTGTCGCTCTACGCTCAACACCCCAATGGGAGGAAGAGTAGACCTGCTTCCACCTCCACCTAGGTTGCTCTGCCCTATATTCGACGCACCACACTGTGCATTATCTCCATCCCCAACAGAGGAACCATGACTCGAAGTGTATAAAGCTCCCCTATCATAAAGCTTACGAGAGCGTATGCTAGCAAAGTCCAACCTCTTCGCTGAAAAGCAAGAGTAAAAACATAAGACAAGAATAACAAAGAGCAATAGTGAAAGCAAGATAAATACCAGGTAATTGAAAAGATGCATCAATAAAAACAACATATAACATGAAATTAAGTTGCAAATACCAACTGGTACTAAGCACCCCTGATCAAGCAAAGTCTTAAACAATCTTACTCCTCTATACTGAAGCTAAATATCATAATTAACCTCCCTAAAGTGAATTCATGTAGGCATACTACTCCACACCATAGGAACTCCCCAACCACTTTCTTTAACATAGAAGAATCTCTCTTTCTAAGGCCCCCGATAAGAAGGACACCCCTCTAAAAACTTAAAGCCAACTCAAGGATAAAAGTAAAATAAGGGGTCATGGGGCACCCTCTGTATAGTGAACAGGGCATGAAAACTATCTAAGTTAATAAGGAGCTAAAACCCCTCTAAGTGATGGCAAAAACCCCCGAAGAAGAGTAGTGTATTAGGATTAAGTTTGCTATGGCTAATGCCTAGACTCCGAATAATGTCAACAAGAAGAAGAGGGGAGGGATTCTAAACCCACTTATGAGATAAGAAACATACGCTATGAAGTGACCACTCGATGAACTTGTTAACCTATCACTAGGGAAATGGAGCACTAGTTTATAACATGAGGGTAATATGAGTTTTTTTTGCAACATTTTAAGATTCCCTGCCATTAAATAAGTATTGCAGACATCAACATCTACAACCCAGCAATGCTAAGTAGTTGTGGGGAGATCCTCCGACTCAACCCCTGAATCAAAATCCTCACTTGACCCCTTATATATGACTTTCTAGACTCTAAGAAGCTACTACTCTTACAAGGTTTACTGGACTCTTTCTCTTCCCATGACTCTTAGTTTCACTCGGGTAGATTGGCAGTTGCCTTAATGGTATCAAGAGGAATCCCATCCACATACCTAAGATCTACGCGACCACTACCCAGAATAGATTAATCAAATAGAGGGTCGAAGTGGTTCGGAATGGCAGGGGTGAGAGCTCGACATGGGGGCACTGCAGTGGGGAGCTACGCCACCCACCAAAGGGATGCATCCCCCACGCCGAGCATCCAGCTCGACGCAGGGGATCCTAAGCTGCAATTGGCATCTATGTGCTGCTAGCCTGGCAAGTCAAGCCCATCTTGGGCTCGACCTGCAGTAGCTGGCAAGGACTCGCTGCCAGCTACGTTATTCTAGCAGGTCGAGCCCACTGCCAGCCGCTACAGCCCAGTAGGTTGAGCCTTCTTGGGCTCGACCTGTAGAGTTTTCTTCTATTGGGTTGCCAGCAATGACACGAGTGGTAGCTGGGTAGTGGTTGTAAGAGGCGGAGGAGAATATGGTAGTTTGAGATAAGTTAAAGAAAATCATCTCATTACAGAATTTATCAGAAGAATTCGTGTTGGTTTAGAATGGTGGGAGGTGTGTGAAAGCTTGAGTGGAAATGGCAAGAAGGATGTATGCAAGGTGTGTGGCAAAATGTTTGAATGAGAGGCTAAGGCTATTAAGAGAGAAGAGATAAGAATAAAGAGAAGACTAAGGAAGGAGGGAAGGAGTAAAATGAAACAACTTGCTTACCTTATGACCCCATTTGGAGAGAATGTTGTAGAGAGATAAAATTTCCAACCAAATTTCAAGTGTTATGCTTTTGTTCTTTCTTCTTTGAATAATGAAGATTATTTGTATTAAAGAAGAAGTTTTGAGGAATCCTCTTTGCAACAGACTTCATTAACTCTCGACTTGTCTTCCCTACGTGAATGCGACGCGAGAGTGGGGATTATGATGGGTTTTAATCCATTTAGACCCAATAATTCGAGTCCAAGAGGCTTATCCGAGTTATGGGCCAAGCCCGGGCGTATTCGATAGGCCGACCTTAAGGAATCTACGAATCATTAAGATAGATGAGTTGTAATATATGAATTAAGCCCATTAATAATTATTAAAGCTATCGGGCCGAAACCCATGAAAACCCAGGTATCAGTACTATAAATACTGCTAACCCTCATTCATAAAAAGGTACGTAATTTATTAAATATTAATCTGCTCTCAAATTTTCTGAATTTTATCTGTTCCGAATCTGATTTGAGCGTAGGAGGGTTTTCATCGGACACACCCCCTACACCTCTAATGCTTGTTCGTGATACAAGCAACATCCCACGTAGCAGTTTATTCATTCAAAAGTACGATTCATTAGAATAGTACTGCATCAAGTTGTATCTTCAAGAACATATTTCCCCTTCTTATTTAGAAATTGACGCAAGTCTGGATGATTTTGAGTGCTGTTTTTTCTCTTCAGCCGAGAAACCATGATTTTGGTAGCATTCATGCTTCGAGTGTCCAAGTATTGACAAAAGCAACAGTAGCAAGGGCATTGTTCTTAAATAACCTTCTGCATAATTTCCTCATCTCCATCAATCATTAGGGTCTCATCCTCATTCTTTTCCAAAAAAATTTAATTCATTACAAACCCAATACTCGATCTTATACCAGCTCATCAATTTTAAGTGGCTTAGAATCAAGATAGTAAATTTATTTATTTTTCAAATAAGTTCAAAATTATGGTGTTCAGGAATTTTAAATCTTTTAATTATGGTAAGTTAATTTACTATAAGGCGAAGGAATCTAATGGTTTTGAATTTTTAGATTTTGAATAATATCCAAAATATTTTTTTAAAAAAAATCATATAAAATCGGCTAGTCGATCAGTATTTTCACTTTCTCTTGAGTTAGAAAATATTAATTTATTAAATTTATCTAAGTGAGATAATTATTATGGTGTTTTTTAAAATAAGGAGATGCTACGGAGACAAAACAAAAGAAAAGAAAGAAAAAGGTTAGCTGAGAGTATAAAAGTTTTGCTTACTAAAGAATTGGATTTTGGGGACATAGGCTGTCCTGAAATTTAAATTCGGACATTTAGATCTGACATAAATTTTGAATAAAAACAAATGAAAGAAAGAGCCAGGTAGGTGCCGGGTGGCAGGTCGGATCAGCTTCGTGACCATATGGTGTTTAGGGGTCAGAAATAGGGGTATTTATTTAATAAAATTGATCTTATAAAAATCAAAATTTTGTTAATATTAGATGAAACTTCAGTTATTTATCAATTGTTTTTAATTTTTGGTTTGATAATTTAATTAATTAATTTTTTGAAAAAATAAATAATTTTTTATAAAAATAAAAATCATATATCAAATTCAACTTGAGTTCGAATCGATCAATGAAATTATGAATTCTATAAGAATTTAAAGCAAAGCTAATTTTGATAAAAATAAATTCCTTAATTCAAGGGTTTAATTAAATAATTAATATCTTGTGTTGATAATAATTTTCTTCCTATTTTTCTGTTTACATCCCCTTTTAGTTTTATTTTCACCAAAATAAGTAAATGCAAACAAAGAAAAAGTCAACCTAATAAACCTATCACTATTTGACACTACTGCAATTTATTTTGTGATTTTAGTTGTGTTAATCCATCCCTTTCGAGAAAATGCCAATCAATGCAACTTTGAAGGATTCTGAGAGTTGAGAAATTTCTTAAGCGGAAAGAGCTGTAGTTTTTCGCACCATGAATTGGATAATCGACCCAATAGGATGTGACACATCCAGACGTTTTTTACTAGCACGTAATTGCTTTTTTTAAATTAACGCAAATGGAGGCTCGAGAACTGACGCATATGAACGGCGGACTTCTGGAGCAGCACAAGTAGTGTTGTGCGATAGGCGTGAAGCAAGGAAGGGCGCACGCTAGTGTTCGCCTGAAGACGCAGAACAGCAACGCTAGCAGCGCTGTTTAGAGGAGGGATCAATATGTAGGAGTAGGATGTCCAATACCCCAATTGAATTTGGTGTATTATATTATTTTTTTTTTGTAATTTTTTTTTATTAGGAATTATAATAATAAAAAGATATTTTGTTTTATCTTATATCATGCATATTTTATTTCTACATATTAGATAAATTCCTTAAACTAAATTTAATTATGGGGTATGATCGCGCATATGATGGCAACTATGGAACATGCTTCGATGACTTTAGTTTTAAATAAGTTTCGAGTCAAGAGCTTTTTAAGATAAGACATAAAATAGTTCAACAAGACTTACATATATGATCCATGCTCGTGAAACGAGGATGTCGCATTCCATTGGTATTAGCGTAAAGACGCAAGTGCATGTATGTTGATTCTTATTAGAGAATAATTACATCGAATATGGCCCGTAAGAAATTCTTAGTTGGAGGCTTTTTCTGTCGAAATAAGAATTTATGTGTTGCGATAGTACACGGCTAGTTTTCGGACTTGAGACATGATGGTAGTCTCGTGTGCATTCTAAAACATTTTATTATATTTTTTGATTGCTTGACAATCACAAAAGGGGTATGTTGGGTGTTGCATTAGTGTGACCAACATAGAATTTGACACTTGTCTTTTTAAATAATAGAATCTCCTGTGTTTTCATGTTTCATGATTTAAAAACCTTGGCCAAGGCAGGATAAATCATAATTTATCAGGAATTATTGGAACTTGAAATGAGATCACAGTTATTGAATCATTTAGGATTTCAACTTATAATTCATGTCCTAAATTCAATCGAAAGATTAGCTGTCGAAAGAACCATACGTAAATGGTACTCACAACTGAAATAAGTTTACTCACTATTTCACTTAAAACTAGTTTGTTATGATTACTTGCTAGGTGTTTTCATGGATAGTGAGGTTTTTGGAATTAATGAGTTAATTCCAAAATAAATTAATTAATTAAATTAATTAATTGGAATAATTATTATTCATGAGTTGTAAATGTTGCAAGCTCACTACTAGTTTAGTAGTAAATCTAAGAGAGTCACACATTTAATTCGTTAATATTGATTAATTAATTAATTAAGAGTTTTATTTAATTTAATGATTAAATTAAATTATTCAATTAAGTTATTGGATCTAATTTAATTTGAAAACCCAAATAGAGTAAATTAAATCAAATTAATCAATGTGATTAAATCAATTAGATTGATTTGCGGATTTTTTTTATATCTAAGCCCAAAAATTAATGTGGATCAATTATGAAGTCTACTAAAATATGAAAAGAATAAATTAAATAAATATAATTTATTTAATTAGCATATTTCTAAATAAATAAATGTATTGATCAATTTTTATGGGATAAAATCGGCCACTATGATTTATTTAATATATAATTATATTTATGGTATATATATTTGATATATATCTATCTTGATAATTATTTAAAGAGTTGAAATTAATATCACGAATGTATGTAGATAATTTTGATGATTAATGTAGTTTCAAATAAGTTCACATACATAAGAGAGAGAAAAATAGAAGATTTGGAATATTTCTAAGATAAAATTTTAAAGTAGTTCAAAATTGACAAACTTTCCAAGAGTTTGAATATGAGCAAAATTTCAGCTCCTATAAATAGGGATGGCCGAAAATTAGCTATGATATTAGCAAAAGTTATTTTGTTAAGTCTTCTATTTTTCTCTCCAAGAAAAGAAAGAAAAGAAAGAAAAAGAAATAGTATTTTCTTGAAATCTTGATTTTATTGTTCTTTAGAAGAAAACTAGTTTCTTGATATTCTCTTTATATTCAAGTTTCAAGAACTTAAAGAATCAATCTTTATTATTTTTGAAAGTTTGTTCTTGATCTATCAATTGGATCAAAAGATAAAATTTACTCCGGATATAGATTAGTAAATAATTAAAAGGATATTAGCGAATCTTTTTAATTTGTGTTACTCTTTCATATTGTGGACCTGATAGAGGGATACACTTGGATTCCTACGAGCTCTGAAAGTCCAAAATAAGCAATTAATTTATTTCATTTCCTACAACAACCGGAGTGCGAGAAAGGTATAATATGAATTTAATATTTATTTATATTTTCACTTGAATAAGCGCGATCGTTAGAATTGCTTTTGAATCGAGGGAATATATATATATATATATTTTTGATAAAAATTTTAATTTTCTACTACGTATGCCCCTACGATTATAGTGAACCCAACAGTGGTATCGGAACCACGATTTTGCTTATTCAGTAAATTTTGGATTTATGAATGCATATTTTTAAATTATTTGAATTCATGTAAAGTATGTAAAATTTGATTTTGCATATTTTCTATAATTTTTCATTAAAATTATTTTAATTGCTTATTTAAATTATTTAAATATTAAAATAAGAAAATGGACATGAAGGAATGGGCTGTGCGCAGGCTGGAAGCCTACGCACAACAGTATGCAGCAGCGCGCGCATGCGACGGGCAGCCTCTGTGCTGCTTGTCATGTCGTTTTTTGGGGTTCACTTTTTTTATTTTCTAGAATATTAAAATTAAATGTTAATTTTAATTATTTCTGAAGAACTATTTTTCAACGAAAAAATATTTTTCAAGAAATTAAAATTTATCCCAAGTTAAAAATTGTGTTTAACATCTTGGTAAATTTACATGTTTAGATAATTGCATGTGATGTTAATTATGAGCATGTAAGAGATGATCATGAGCCATTGAACCAATGTGATTGATTTTGTTTAATATTTTTGGATTTTAAAATGGGGCCTACGAGCTTCTTATTTTATCTATGTAAGTTATTTAATTTTTTGCAAGGAGAGTAGAATAGATGGTGAAAATTTTCTTTTTCTTTGGAAGACGAAGGAGAATCAAGAAGGAAATTTGAAAGAAGACCCATGTTTGCATGAGATATAATTATGTAATATAATAGGTTCTATCCTATATTTTTACCCTTAGAGTAATCTTATGTCCATTTTTGGCTCAAATGGACCACATTGGACTGGTTCATGATAATCTATTTATTTAAGTATGTATTAGATGCATGCTTAGAATTTAATTTAATGCTTTTATGCTTGCGCACTGATACTATATATGACGTCATGCATTAAATAACCAACCTAATTTATATTATGATGAGGTCTTGGATAAAATTTAAAACCCACTCAATTTACTAAAACTAAGTAAAAGAATTTTAAAAAAAATCGATTTCAAACAAAAATGGATAAGTTAGGTAGGACCTATCATTCCATACCTACCATCAAAGGTAGAGACATGACGACCACTACCGTATTTGATCACTGGCCATGAGTCATGGGGTAGTCTTATATTGGAAAGCTATGATCTCTACCAAGTATTGAGATGCTCGTGGGATAAAATTATCATTATATTGGCCATGAGTTATGGACATCTTGATGCTCTATCTAGACGAATGTTTGATGGGTATTGTTTGACACTTAGTACCATATGAACTTATAAAATTATGGTATATGGGAAGAGGTGAGACAAAACAAACTTAAGGGTTGTATAGTGATATAATTGTCAAAGAGTAGACTATCAATAGAAATATTTCATGGGCTTATAAAATTGGGGTGTGAAATATTTCTATTGGACCTCAAGAAATATTTCTACTAGAAAATTTGATTTTCCAATATTCCAGTAGGGGTGATGGAATTCGAAGAAAAATAGTAGGAGACATTTAGTATTAAACACCTTATATTAAATGAATATGATTTTTCCATAGTTTACTCATTTTCTGCTACGTGCATGTTTTGTAGATTATTCTATTAAAATGGCAAATAATCCACTTGCAACAATCCTTAAACAAAATAAATTAATTGGACCTAACTTTGTCGATTGGCTAAGAAACTTGAAGATAGTTTTTCAATTTGAGAAGAGGGCGTATGCCGTCGATGTCGTACCTCCTTTGGTTCCTTTGGAGGATATTGCCTTAGAGGCTTATACAGATTACCTACATCATGTAGATGATAATTTGTAGGCTCGATGCTATATACTAGTATCGATGTCAAATGAACTGCAGAGGCAGAATGATGACCAAGATACTGCTTATGGGATCCTCCTTCACCAACAAAAGTTGCATGGTGAATGAACTTGATAGACGAGATATCAGTGTTAGAGTACTACCCGACGAGCAAATTGATCTGGTCATTCTTATACTCTTACAAATTATTCTTATTCATATTAATGTTATTTATATGACAATCTTTATCATAAATTTATTATAAGAATTAGATGAAGTCCTTAGATCACACATAGCTATGGGGCGTGGTCGCGCATATGATGGTGATCGTGGAATATATCTCTAAGGCTATGGTTTTCAAATGTTCCAAGTCAAGGATCAATAATATAGGGCATCATTAATCCTATTGAAACTTGCGCATACGATGCAGGCATGAAAGGAGGATGTCTCGTTTCATGGGCATTAGTGTGAAGACACAAGTGCATGTACACAGATGCTTGTTGGGGAACAAGTACACTGAACTACCCTACCTGAAAACTCCCAATTAAAAATATTCTATTGTCGAATAGGAATTTTCTTATTATGATAGTGCAAAAATTAGTCTTTGGATTTGAGGCACCATGGTAACCATGTGCATCACATGTTGCATTTTGATGTATTTCTCAATTGCATAATAATCACAAGGGTTTACATTAGGTGTAACATCTTCATGTATAGAGATTAATGAGTGGCCAACAAAGAATCTGTCACCTATTTAGATGAATAGGTGAATCTCCTATGTGTTTTATTGTACTTGACTCTAAAATCTTTGGCCAAGATTGGATGAAAATTAGACGTGGGATTTTCTAATTGTTCATCATCGAGTAAAACTACTAGGAATAGAAATATAGTTATTGAGCTAATGGGGTTTCGACTAAACATCCATACCCTAGGCTTAATCGGGAGTTTAGATGATGGAAGGACCGTACTTGCATGGTATTCATAATTGGAATAGGTTCACACATTCACCTGAGACTAAGAGTCATGATGCATTGGTAGATGCTTCCCATGACTTGTGGGTTCTTGGAATTAATGGGTTAATTCTAAGAGAATTAATTAATTAGATTAATTAACCAGAACAATTAATTATTAAACTAAGTTACAAAAGTTGTGAGCCCACGGCTAGCTTAGAGTGAACCTAAGGGATCACACATAAAACTTGGACAAGTCTATTTCTAGCCTAGAAATTAATTCAAGTATTGGATTAAATTTAATTGAATTAATTGAATTAATTGATTTGATCAATTAATAAAGATGGACCCAATTAATTAGATGAATTAATTTAATTAATTGGATCAATTAAACGATAGGATTTTACTAAAGCTTTTTGCTGAAAAGAGGTGGAAAATCAACCCTCTCTCTTGAAGAAAAATGGTCTTCTTCATCTCCAAAAATTCATCCCTTCTTTTCCCTTCAATCTCCAAAAGTTCTTCAACCTTTTACCTAATTTAATTCTTGATTCAATTATTGAATTAAGAATTAAATTAAACACCTAAAATACTAATTGTTAGTGTATTCTTGTTCCAAATAAAATTATTCTAGGATAGAATTATCGATTAAAAAATTATTCACATAGGATTCGGTTGCGAGTGGACATCTAAGGTATGGATACCGTTAGAGGGATAATATTTGAAATCTTAAAAGCAAATCAGTTTACAATCAAAGGGGTTTAAATTAAAGAACTTGGAGATTCATTCATGTTGGGATAACGATTTGAATTATTTCAATCCCTACATCAGTCGGAATGCAATTCAAGGTAATGATTTTTTAAACCTTCTTACTTTAAGTATCAGAAAATACACAATTGAACAATCGCGAAAGAGTTTTGAGATTTTATTTTATTACATGTGATGTAACGTTTGTTTTGTTGTTAAAAAAAATTAAATTCCACTGCATCTCTACAGCAAATACTATTTTTAGCTATGAAATATTTCATCGATAATAGTCAAAAATTCATCGCCAAGTAATATTAGCGACAAATATTTTTTATCGCTAATATCGTCGTTATAAGAACGTTGCTCTAACACTTAGCAATGAAATTGGAAGTTTTTGTCATTAAGTTAGCGATAATTTTTTTTTGCGGCTAAGATAATGATTTTCGTCACTAACATTAATATTAACGACGAATTGGTGGAAGATTTTTTGTCATTAAATAAAAAATATATATAAAAAAAATTAAAGTTAGCAACGAAGTAGGTATTTTGTCGCCAACATAAAAGTATTTGGCGATGAAAATTTTAACATCTTCGTTGCAAAAGTTTAAAAAAAAATAAAACAAATTACTTTAGCGATGAAATTAATATTTTTCATCGCTAACTTAGCAACGAGAATTCAAAATTCATCGCCAATGTGATTGTTTTTTAGCGACGAAAGGTCTTAATTTCGTCACTAATATTCACTACTTTTTTATATTTTTTATTATTTCCATTGTTTTCCTGTATTTTTGCAATCTATTTTTTCAATCCATAACGGTCACAACCCCAATCACAATGATCACAACCACAATTACAACTATTAAACTTCCAACAACCATTAAAATTCAACAAATTAAACTCAATAAAGCGACATATTAAACATCTATGCAATAAAATATTTAATATACACATTAAACAAAATATAATAAAATTACTTAAACTACACTATAATTGTGGAGGTGGCAGAGCTGAGAAGGATGGGGGCTGCTGGACAAGCGACTGTAGCAGACCTGGAGCTATCCTCTTAAAAGTCTGTATCATCGCATAATGGTCGACTTTCATTGCTTGTAATTCATTCCTAGTGCTCTGTAGCTCATTCTGTTGGACTCCAGCTGATCCCTAAGTTGTGCATTGATCGGTCTGGACGATAATGCATCAGAAGAAGTAGACCTGAGAGGTTTAGACCTATTTCCAAGCCCACGTATGTACCCCGAATGTGTACCGAGGACCTGATCACATACTCTATCTGCAATCTATATGTTATCCAGATGGTAAGCGTCATCCTCGGTATCTGTCTCAGTCTGAGTCTGAGTTTGTGTCTGTCGGTACTCTTCTCAAATTTGCATCATCTCATCCTAAAATCAATAAATATGTTAAAAACTTAAATATATAGTTCAAAATATTACATAAAACCACTCAATACTTATATATACACTCTCAGCTCTCTCTCCTATCCACCCTTTTGTTGAGCTATAGTGTGTTTCATTAAAGACGGTGATCCGGTCCTTTCTGCTAGATCCATCGGCCTACAAATAACATTTCATTACATTAAAGATGAATCAAATAATAAGTTAACGCTTAACTAAATAGTTTACACTTATACCATTGTAACTATATTGCAGAAAAGACTTTGAACCTCCACGATGATTGTATGGCAACTTAGCACGATTTATGAAGTTGATTTCTAAACGTCTCTACAAAAAAAAGGTTAATTTGTAATGAAAAAAGTTAATTAATACTAAATATAAGATTTAACTAAGTTACATAACTATATGAGTTCTTCATGTTGATAGTAGATAAATAAATCTATGTAAAGAAACAAGAAATAGTAAATATGAACAAGATGGTGATAGTAGATAAGTGAGCAAGTGTAATACATAGTACCTCATTTAGTCACCATTTTAGCTAAAACAAGGTGAAATACTATTACCTTAAATTCATCAGACTCGAACAATCTGCACAAATACTCCTAATTCGCCGAAGTCTCACACAAATCATTGGGCATTTGTTTTAATCGATCATCCCAAGATAGGTGTGTGAGACTCTTGTAATATTTATGTATCTTCTGGCGGTGGTCGTGGTATCGGGCACTCATCAGTTTATCGGCCTCATTCCTAACCGACTCTGGTCCTGTCCTAAAGTCTACAGTAAATATATCCTACAAAAAAAAAAAAAAAGATTATTCAACATTCAACATATAAAACAGAACTTAAACTGATAAATACAATTTAAATACTTATATTAACCAATAACCGATAAAAAATAGGCCGCTTCTTGTAATACCCGAGCTTCACATTACTCACCTGGCCAATATAGTTCATGCATTTTATGCCACGTATGTGTCATTTCATTTTAATTGATATTTCATAATGCATTTTATTTTATACGATATTTTAATAATTAGTAATAGTAATAATAATAATAAAAAAAATAAGGACATTATCATATTAATTAAGAGGGTATAAATTCTTACTAGAAAATAAATTTGGGGGTTTATAAATAAATATTAAAATATTATGTATTAATTATATATATATAAATATAATATATATATAGATAGATAGATAGATGTATGAAATATATATAGATATAAGTATATGTGTGTGGTATAATAAAATAATATCATAATATATATATGTATACACGTGTATAACTTATGTTTAGATAAGCATATTATATATATATATTATATTAGAATGTTAGTTTCTATATACATATATGTATACACGTGTATAGTGTATAGTAATAGTTATAATATATTACACATATGTTACAATATATTATATTATATTAAAGATAAGTATACATATGTTATAATATTATATTAAGTTTTCTTAATAGTTAAGTAATAGTTAAGATATTAAAACAAGATATATTATATATATGTTATAATATATTATACTAAGTTATAATATATTATATTATATTAAGTATAAGTATACACATGTTATAATATTATATTAGCTAAGTAATAGTTAAGATATAAAAACACCACACACACGTTCACGGCAGATATTAAAACACCACACACACACGTGCACGGTAGCAAAGGAAAGGAAAAGAGAAAAAAAAAAGGAGAAAGAAAGAATAAATTTCAACCATAGAAATTTGAGAAAATTTTGGGTAAGTCTCTTCTTATTTTTATACGGATAAAAATATATATTTATGTCGTTTATTTCTAATTTGAAAGAAAATTTTGATTCAAATTAACTAGTTATCTTCTTGTGAGACAATAATTAATATGCACTTTTAATTCGAAATTAGTTACAAAGATTTGATTTTATTATCTTGAATTAATTGGATGAAAGACCTAATTTAATTGAGGAATTTGTTACGGAGATTATAACACATCAATTAGATAATATTAAAATGAATTCGAGATGAGAAATTAAGGTATTTAAAAGGTTCTAATTAGTGTGAGTATAAATTTTAAGGTTGATTGCTATTTAATTCAATTTAAAATTTAAGACCCCTTATGAGATTTGGTATAGAAACCTATTGATTAAGAATGAAAATTAATACGTCATACTTTTATAGGCCGCCTTATATCTAAGGTTAGGGAGGAGAATCTTGTTAACCTTCAGTAGGATATCAAATGTGGAAGGTAAGTGAAAATCCATTTGTAACTACAATGCATGGGCATAGTATTTCTTGGCTTATTTATATTAAATGTGATCCTTGTGTTTTGATAAGTATTATAAATATCTTATAGTGCATACGTTGTTTGGATGACAGGACATGTGATTCATTGTCATTGAACATGCCATTCATCAATATTTACACGTGCATGCATAATACGTACTCATAGTTAAGGTTTTGCATGCATAACATTATTTTTAGAAAGAAAATATTTTGGTTGGCCACTACTAGTGTACCGAGGCCTATGTGTGGCTTATTTATATGATATTTGGGGCGCCGCGAGTATTACTTTTCAGAGGATCATAGAGATTGACAGGGGATGTACCTCTGGTGGTCACGAGAGGGTGGACCACTTGACTGTGCCTTTATTGAGGCCGCCAGTGGGAATACTTCTGGAGGGTCATAGGGGAAGACAAGGGGTGGACCTTTGGTGATCCTAGGAGATGGCCCCTGGACTATATCGATCTGTTTATGGCCATGTGATTATTGATATTGTCGAGAGCTCTATTCGGTACATAGTAGGTGGGCTAAGGGCCTAGTGATGGAAAATGATTTTGAATGAAATGATTTTGATGCATGAATTCGCATTCTTGTTATGATTTCATATAAATGCATTGCATTTATATTGGATTATCCCCTTCAGCATGCATGATTTTTATTTACTGAGCATTAGCTCATGTAATTCATGTATTGTAGGTGAGTTTGATGATACTTGAAGACATGGACTTACTGAGCGAGCGACTGGAGCTTCTACAGGTTCTGAGGATCAGTGTACATGGATGACGACCTGTCGGGCTGGTTGTTAACTTATTTGATTTTGGAGTTTATTGTCTTATATTTTGGGATTTTCTATACATGGGTATGTAAATATTTTGGTTGTTATGGGTCCTCTGCAGGTATATACATATTAGTTTGTGAGTGAGAAAAATAATTTATTATTTATTATGCTGTTACAGGAAGAAAAAAAAATTATACATGCACACAGGATTTATCATGTCAAAATTATTATATCTATAAATATATATGTGTGTGTAGTATTGGGGGTGTTTCACTTCTACTGCTCTGTAATCTTTCTCCAATCAGTTACTTGGAGCGGTGCAAACTTCTTCACGGAAACACTGAGCTCGGTCATAAAAGATGCCACATTTGTCCCTATAGGACGACCATAACACTTGTGAAATGTGAGGGATCTTTCTCCCGGATTCTGACTGGTGTCTGAGCCGGTCTCCATGTGTTGCTCGTGTCTCTCTATGTTTCTTTTATGTAGGAGCTGCAAAATATTAACAAAAGTGTTAGATAATTGTTCAACATAATTATTATATAACAAAAATAATAAGAGAGATTTATAAAGTAAAACAAACCATCAGATGTACCCTTCATATGCATGTCTGTGGAAGCTGGATCAGTAACGGGTTGATCCTCAATCAGTTTAGGAAGCATACCTACAAAAGACAAACATATGGTTAGACACATAATAATTAATATAATTTTTATTTAAGCTATTTGAAAAACTTATTGTCCGGCTATAATAAGAGGCAAATCAGATGGTACAGCAACTGCTGGTGAGTGACTGAAAAAAATAAAATTCATTTATTAAACTCAATTAAAAGATATAAATACCAGACATTTAATGAGACAACTAACATATTGTTCAATGGAGCTACATATGTAAAAAAATACTTAACAAATTGAAGTAAAATAAAAGTTAATAGTTAATACCATGAAATTAGTCAGTATCATAATCAAATAGAAATGTTTGCTCTTCTCCATTGCTCTCTAATTCAGTGTCCTCATCTTCATCATTAATGAAATTATGCATGTCCTCAGAGAACCTTGATTGTGTATCCAATAATTCTACATGTTGAGGCTAAATGTCTACTCTACAAAGATGTGGAATTTCTAAATCATCACGAACCATTAAGCTTATTTCATCTGATGAAATTTCCTGATTAGGCCCATTGTTAGAACTGCTTTGTGGTTCAAGTTCATCGCTACTATCATCTTTCTTTTCGGTCACTTCATATATTTCTCGATATTGAACCTTTTGCACAACTTTCCAAAATCCTCTATGTTTTATATCATCCAAGTAATAAACTTGTCTAGCTTGAGTTGCCAAAATGAAGGGGTTATCCTCGTACATATCTTAGACGTATCAATACATGTAAGACCAAACTCTTGCACGATTAAGTGTTTTTTTAGGTTACACTGAAACCAATTACACTAGAATAAGTGTACCTTATATCCTGATGCGTAAAACAGTATTACAACATCCTTCAAAACTCCAAAAAATCAAAATTTTCCCCATCATCAGATGATGGTACACTAACCCCACTATTTTGAGTAGTCCGACGAGTATCATGAGAAATTATATGGTACCGAATACCATTGACAATACAAGCATCATATAGTCTAACTTCAGCATCAGGTCCAATGCTAAAGAGTATAACTCATTTGTGGCCTCAGGATCTTTCAAAGTTCTTAGCCTAATCATTTTGTCCCTAAACTACTATGGAAATTCCACCTCATGACACTGTAGAATGTTGTTTTAATGAAATCTGGCCGAAAGAATTTACAAATGTTCACTGCACAATATATATACAAGTATTATAACGTGTAATCAAAATTACGAGGAAAAAATATAGAAACTAATTTGAAAACTTACTTTTTATATCGGTCAACTTCTTTGCAATTGTTGAGAACATACCAGTGAGCTTTCTTATGTAAAGTAGATGGTAATTTATGATTTTCCTGGCTGCCCATCACTCTTACTTGTTGATTGAAAATACTTAAGGTGCGTGAAATAAATTGACTAACATCTTTGTTACGTTTCGATCTAGTAAATCTTGTTTTAATTTGACCCATATATAAAGATGTGAAAGTTAACGCTTCATTCACAATATATCCCTCTACAATAGACCTCTCGGGTCTTGCCTTATTGCGAACATACTTCTTAAGTGTTCCCAAATACCGTTCAAAATGATACATCCACCATGATGCAACTGGTCCAGCTAATATGGCATCGTGGGGTAAATGAACTGCTAAGTAAACCATAATGTCAAAAAATGCTGGAGGAAATATTCATTCCATCTTGCATAAAATGAATACTATATCCTCCCTCATTTTATTCAAGTCAGCAACATGTAAAGTTCTTAAAGTGAGTTTTTTGAAGAAGTCACATAACTCAACAACTATGCCACATATATCTTTAGGTAAAAACTTTTGTATGGCAACTGGAAGTAATCTTTGCAAAAGAACATGACAATCATGCGTCTTTAACCCATATAACTTCCTATCATTCACATTCACATTCCTTGAAATATTTGCTGAATAACCATCAGGGAACTTCATGGATTTTAAAAAATGATAAAATTCACGTATTTCTTCTAAAATTAATGTATAACTTGAATGTGGCTTAGTGACTCTGTCCCCACTCTGCGACAGGTGCAATTCACTCATTATACCCATATCTTGCATGTCTAACCGAGCTTTGATTGTATTCTTCGATTTTCCTTCTAAACTCAACAACGTACTGACCAGAGCATCACAAATATTTTTCTCAATGTGTATGACATCCAGATTATGTGTCAACTTCAAATCTGACCAGTACTCTAACTTAAAGAAAATTAACTTTTTTACCTAATTCGTATCACCAACCGAATGTTTTTTTTTTTGGTCAATGCAGGATGTTTACTAAATGTCACTTCAGGAAATGCATCTAACTTCATTAAAATCTCATAACTACTAAATATTCGAGGTGGGCCTTCATTTTCAAACTTTCTATTAAAACTTTTATTTTTACGCCATGAGTGCTTCAAATGTAAGAACTGACGATGGCCAGTATAATAGATTTTACTGTGTAAACCTTGACTCGTATCTTCTAGACATACAGGACATGCTTTATAACCTTTGGTGCACCACCCATACACTATCCCATACGCTGGGAAGTCATAAATTGTCCACATCACAGCAGCATGTAATCGAAAGACTCTTTCAGTCGACACTTCATATGTTTCCATCCCCTCATCCCATAACTCATTCAATTTATTGATTAAGGGACACAAGTATACATCAATCTCTTTCCAGGTGCCTTGGGCCCAGGAATTAAAAGAGACATAATCATGTACGATGGTTTTGTCATTTTCCATGGGGTAAATTATACGGCATAAGTAAAACTGGCCACATATTATAAGCATTTGACATGTTTTCAAATAGATTAAAACCGTCAGTTACTAACCCCAAACGAACATTTCTAGAATCATCTGTAAAAGTTTCATGTAATTTGTCAAACTCCTTCCATGATTCAGCATCAACTGGGAGTCTCAATATCCCATCTGTTTCAACCCTTTTTTCCTTATGCCATCTCATATCTTTCACCGTATGTTTCGACAAAACCAACCTCTTCAGTTTTGGTTTTAATAGAAAATATCGAAGCACTTTTTGAGGGATTTTCTTCTTGTTGGCCTCATTAACCTTATAGCGGGGCTCCTTACATATTAAACATGTATTTTTGCCCTCGTGGTCATTCCAAAATAAAATGCAATCATTTTTACAAGCGTGTATAGATTCATGTCCCAACCATAACTCTCTTAACATTTTTTAGCTTCATAATGTGAGTTAGGAATTATATTCGATTTTGGAAATGCTTCTCCCAATAATTGAAGCAACATATCAAACGACTTATTGGTCTAATCGTTCAACACCTTCACGTGCATTAATTTAACTAAGAAGCTAAATGCAAAAAAATTAGTACAGCCTGTATATAACTCTCATTGTGCTTATTCAAATATTGATATATAACTTTCTCCCAACTCTTCTGTAGGCATGTTCTCGTTGTTATCCCCCATTGAACCCCACCACTACCAACAACTTCAGCATCCTTTATGTCATTAAACATGTCAAAGAAAGTGTCATCTTCTTCATCGTCACTAAAATGTTCAACTTCATTAACGGGATCCATATCAACAATTGGTGTAGTAACTTCTCCATGAAAAGTCCATACTTTGTATAACTTAGAAATTCCCCATCTATAAAGGTGTCTTCGAACGTAATCAAATTATGATATAAATTTTCATATCTTCGACAATAAATCTTCGATAACCCAAAGATTGACATATAATTCTTTGCTATGTCCAAAAAATTATTTAAATTATTTATGTTTTCTGGAGCCACTCGATTCTGATTCATTATCCAATTTCGATCCATAATTATACAACCTATTGATGATAGTAATTAGATAATTGATTTTAAATCCTTCATGTTCATTAATGGCATGCATTGCTCACACTTTTCCTTCCACTCTTTGGTAAGGGCCCTATCCCATTCAAGAACGTGCACTTATTTGTGGTTTATAAGTATGATCACTTTGTTTCATACATGTAAAAATTTCAGCAGCATCTCCCCATAGTTCTCCAAGTGCACATATTACAGTGTACCCGAAGAACAAAGGGAGAAACGAACCAAAGTAGTTAATCACGTACACGAGATAAATATCATACTAATAGAATCATAATTAAGCACACGTTCTCAAACTGTCCAAACTGGACAATTTAGAATTTAACATCAAATTTTAAAATCATTCAAGATTTTAAAATTTTTTGATGCTAGATTCCAAACGGGGTCTAAGGTTTGTGAATATGATCAATTTTTATTAAACCGGTCCGACCAGTTGAACAACTAATTATTAACAAGACCGATTTCCTCTCTACCTCACTCTTTTATTTTATTTTTATTTAAAATTTATTTTAAAAATTAATAATGGTTGTGCTAATATTATTATTATTATTATTATTATTATTAACACTAATAGTGATAATAAAATAAGTGTATATTATCATAAAAATGTTAATGAATTTAACTTATAATTTAATAATAGGATGAATGTCACTTTATCCCCTCAACTGTATGCTTGTAACACTTATCCAAATACACTGAAATTGACTTGAAGATTGGCATTATAATAACAAATAATAAACTACATACAAACAATATATACAGCTAGGAATCAAGATCTAATTTGCATAGATGAGATGCATAATCATTTATTCTTTTATCACAATTATTGGAAGAAATAGAAATAACAGAAACTATAAATAATAATTAATTCAAATCAAGAATTAACTTAACATATTCATGGAACATACCAGACAGCAGCTGCTCGTGGTGGCTACTCACGGCAGTGGCGATGGTAGTGGCTACTCGCGGTGGGGCAATGGCAGTAGCAGAAGCCTGCTGCATGGGGCAATGGCGGTGGCGGAGGCAGGCGGTGGACGATGATGTACTAGGCGGCTGGTGTGCGGGTCGGCAGAGGTAGTGGAAGATGACAGCAGTTTTTACTGGGCACGATGTAGAGAGAGAGAGAGAGAGAGAGAGAGAGAGAGAGAGAGAGAGAGAGAGAATATAGAGATTAGGGTTTTTGATTGGAGAAGAAAGGAGAAAGGGAAAAGATAAAACCCGATATCTTAGCAATGAATCAAAGTCACATCGTTGCTAATACATAAGTTAGCGATGAATACTTTCCAATTTGTCGCTAACATACTTTTAAAAATTAAAAATAATATGACACTTAGCGATGAGCTGTAGGAAAGTCGTCGCTAAAATAATTATTAGCGATGAATACTTTCAAGTCGTCGCTAACATATTTTTAAAAATTAAAAATATAATGATACTTAGCGATGATATGTAGGGATGTCGTCGCTAACATATTTGTTAAAAACAAGTATATAATGTTAGCGATTATATCAACCACATTTCGTCGCTAACATTTGTGAAAAATAAAATAAATTTAAATTTAATGTTAACGATGATTTACTTCATCTTGTCGCTAACATTTTGACCATATTTAGCGATGGTTTTTGATTGATTCGTTGCTAATAATTATATATGCTAAAATTTCATCGCTATTTTCTTCTTTTCTTGTAGTGCATATATATTTTTCAATATCGCACGAACCCAACAGTAGTATCAGAGCCAAAATTTGTGCATTTCTGATACTTTTCAATTACGTTTATTTAATATATGTGATAAATTAAATATTTATATGTGTTATTGATTTTGAATCAATTAATTTCTTTATTTGGGATTAAAATTATTAATTATTTTGAATGTTAAAACGTTTTAAGAAATGAGACAAATTAAGAAATTGAATTTCTTGATTCAAGAATTTCAAGATTTGTAAAATCTTGAATTTCTTGAAACGTGGCAAGAAATAAAAAATTAAAAAAGTTGATTTCTTGATCAAGAAAATTAGTTTTTTTTATCAAGTTTTCAATATTTCTTGATGAGATCAAGAAACTAAGAAATTAAGATTTTGTGAAAACCTTAAATTCTTTGACAAAAAAAATATTGGGTTGCCAACCACCCGACGTGTAGATGTCGGGTCGCCAGTGGGCACCGGGTCACCCATCGGCACCCCACGTGCGGGCGCCAGGTCGCCAGTCAGCACCTGACATGTGGGATGCCGACCACCAGATGTGTGACATCGAGTGGGACGCCAGCCACTCAACGTGCGGGTGCTGAGTCACCCATCAACACCCGACGTGTGGGCTGCCAGCTACTCGATGGACGGGCGCCCAACCACCCGACGGGCAGCAGCTTTGTTGAGCTATTGTCCCATCCTGTCTTCTTACGTAATGGTTACGTGAAGTTTATGATTTCTCATTTTAAAACTAAATGTTAATTTTAATTTTTGAAAAATTATTTTTCGTTAAAACCCTAATTTTGAAAGAAATAGCACATATCGTAATCAGTAAATTTATATGCTTTCATTACCATGTGATGATTTATGTTAAGCATACTAGTTGGATGATCATGGAGCCTAGGCCAATGTAATTGGTTTAATTTTATACATAATTTGTTAGTTTTGGATTTTAATTAAAATGACACCTGCAAGTCTCACATTTCTCTATTTTATTCTTGATATACTTCTATCTCGCTCGTAGATTGACCTTGATCCACTTTTTCTCAAGTGGATCTATTTATTTTAGTATGTATGTGGTATATGTTGTGTTTATTTAATGCTTCCTTATGATTTATATTTGCCATCGTTAGGATAGTGAACATTAAATAAATAAGAAAAGAAAGCGATAAGACCTTATATAATAAATCTAGTATGACCCTCACTTGAAAATATTTCAAGTTGAGAACCTTTATTGGTTCAATATCAACCATAAATGGTCAATATTGGGTGGGATCCAATTGTCCATGCCTTCCATCAAAAGTAGTGGCATGCCGATACGCTACCGCATTTAGTCCATTGGCCATGAGTCGTGGGATACCACAACAATCATCACCATACTCCTTTGAGAAGAAGGAATTTCTATAGAAATGGCTAGATCATAGAACTTGAAATAGTTCAAGAACCATAGTTTGTCTTACAATTGGCAATGATGTATGAAAAATTTACTAAAACTTCT